>JAPPVO010000019.1:184619881-184788276 GCA_030407325.1 Camellia japonica
TGTTCCAATTCAAATAACCCAACCTTCACCCACAGGCATTCAGGCAGTTATATCACATAAGCACATAGCCTCATGGTAAGCATGCTACTCATGGCAACACTCGCACGCATACAAGGATGCTAAAGCATAAAACTCACCGAGTACTCCAAGTCAAAACAGAAACTCGTTAGATATCATGCATGATCCTAAACATAGAATTGCCTAATGCAACACATGCAAAGATGCGACTATAGCAGGCTCGGCTATTCTAAACATGGTACATGAAATGTTACAGCTATCAAGTATTCAATTTGGATTTGAAATACAAATGCAGTTTGTATGATGCGCCGAGCCTGGTGCATGCAAAACAGATGAATGAATGCAAACATGCTATCATACTGTATGCTAATTGAAATATGCCCTAATCTAACCATCATAAGCAGGTAAATAAAAGGGAAGAAAGACGTAGGGTTGGAAGACATACATCACACTCACCCACACTTATTACAATCATGCCCTCGCGCAGAGGGTCCGAATAAATATGCAGTCCCAAATGAAAGAATAATACAGTCCGAATAATACAGTCCACATAATATACAGATCCCTAATTAATTAACAAATTAACTAAGAAAAATAAAGCTGGCATGCAAGCCAGGGACTGCCTCAATTCTGCTCCGGATGATGGAATGATGCATGTTTGGACTGCTTTGCACGGAAATCCACTGGGATGCCCCAATTAGCCTCTGTTTACACCTTTTCTTGAAATGCGTGCCAAGTCCTGAAAATTTGCTAATTCTTCATTTTACTGCAACAGAGAGCAGGAAATGAGCATAGCAATGTATTTCACAAATATATGCATGCCTCGATCCTCGAGCCACCAATCACGCATATCGATGCATGATGGCTGAGGAGCCGATTTGCACAACTCAATATAGGATGAATGCATATGAATGCTACAACAAAACCTAACTCCATCATGGATAATCCGGAGCGTCGTGACTTGGGGATTGAGACCCGTTCCATCGCTCGGAGTACGAAACGTGCCTCGTTTCCCGTGCCCAGGCTAACTCCTATCCCGAACACGATGCGATATGCATGATATGCATGAAATGTAGCTAATATGCAACCCTAACATACACAATGTCATGGAATGGCATACACGCTATACGAGGTAATATACAACCGGGCATACACAATGCTATGGGTGAAATGGCATACGCAATGCAATAATGGGCTTACACCAACATGAGAGAGCCTCAGCCACACTCACATAGGAGGCCATCAGATGAAAACAAGATACCTTGAAGTGCGTGCCCAAACCGAGAACGGACCCTCAGGCACCGAAATGCCACTCTAATGAGACATAGCAAAGACATGGAATATGATATGCAAACATGCAAAAATCAGTGGCAAAATGAGGGGTAAAACAGCCCCGAAATGAGGCGAAATAATACCCGATGTATGAAATGATCCCGAAACATGGATTTCAATGCATAAAATGGCCTACAGCTATACCATACATGCATAATTGATACATGACATGAAAAGGAAGAAGCAAGGCAGCCCCAAAACTCACATTTTTACAGTACAAAACAAGGCCAAACAGCAATCACAAGTAGGGCTAAGATGGCATACAAAAATGGCTCCGCAAGGGAGGTCATGAAGCAAGTGGTAGATGCAAAACCCAAATGGAAAAATACCCTTCTAAAACACTGAAGAGGGGCTAAAAATATGAACATTTACAGTAGATGAAAAACCTCAAATCAGTATGCAAACATGCTCAAAATGCAATGCAAGATTAAGGCCAACAAGAGGCTATAACATGAGGTATACAAAGAATTCACCAAACAGACAAAGACCCTCAATGAGATATGCCAAGAAGGTCAAAATATGGCCATTTTCAGTTCTGATGATGGCCTAAAAACAGAAGCAAGACAAGCCAACAAAGCATGCAAAAATGGGGGCCAAAAAGGGGTATAATGGTAAGTACAACATGGAGGCCCCCAAAAGTGTTGAGCCCTTCTACAATGTTGTAGAGGGGCTCAAAATAAGACAACTCAAAGTTTATATCATGCTCAAAAACAGATAACACATAGACTAGAAATACCATGCAAAATAATGGCATACAAAGAGGTATTGAAGCAAGTACCAAATGGGGGGCTCAAACAAGGTTGAGCCCTTAAACAAACATGAAGAATGGCTCAAAAGAATGCCCCTTTCAGTTAGGGTCGGAGCCCAAAACAGCAAGCAAATAGGGCTAAGAAATAGGATAAAAAAAGTGCTACAAAAGAGGGAGATTGGCACTTACCCTTGAAGACCACTTCTTTGCTACCTCTTGTACCAAGGAATGTTGCTTCCTAGCTGCTGGAAAGCCCCCCAAGCTGCTGGAAATGGAGTGGTGGTGGTGGTGCTTGGTGGTAGTGAAGAAATGGAGCCAAAACTTGAGAAAATGAGAGAGAAATTGAGAGATATGTATGTGTATCCTCCAAGCAAGTTTTTCAACCCTTGAGATAGAGAGGGAGCTGCTGTGTGTATCCAAGGATGGAGGAGAAAGGGAGAGAAAAATGTGTAGTGTTATGGGATTAAGTTCCCTTCCCTACCAAAAGTCCCCCGAAATCAGATATTTTGGGGGAAAAAGCTATACAACTGCAAGGCACACATCCCAAGGATCATGGCCGGCCTGCTATTTTTGTTGCAGGTGGCCGGCCGGCCCCCCCTATGGCCGGCCAGCCAAGGACAAAATGGTCTAAAACAATTTCTGGCCGGCCACCAGATATTGGTGTCCTCCCAGGTCTCCTCAACAAGACCCTGTGGTTGGAAATTGGCAACTGTAAAACAGGAGAGACAACAAGCCACTTTTATGAGGGGTTCAAAAGGTTCAATTACAATTACTGGCCGGCCATAGACTTTTAGGGTCCTCCCATGTGTGTACAACACAAATATGTGGTTTGGGGTTGAAAAAAATGGCCCTAGGGTAGTCAACATTGGCTCGGAAGTGAGAAAAACGGGCGTCGGAGGGCGCCGGAGGAACATAACTGGTTGCTGAGACAATTGCTGGCCTCCCACTCTTCAGTGACCTTCCTAGTGATAAAACAGAGGTACCTGCCAAAAATGAACGAAAACCGATGCAAAACGAATGCTCGGGGGCCAAAACACGCAGTTCGGGGTCCCGAAAATAGGCTGTTAAGCACCGAAAGTGGCATTCGACCACGAAGTGGGTCTCTCAGACCTCAGTGTCCCTAAAAAGGGAGTAAATAAGATGTATGCCAAAAACCGGAGGAATCGGAGATGGTTAGACGGTCCCGAACCGAGGCACACGGCCTGACGGCTCCGAAAACCGGGAACCGGGCTCCGAAATGGGCAAAATGGCCTACGGCCACGAAATGTAGCCCACGGCCACTGAGAGATGGTCTACGGGACCTCTTCCTTCCCTCAGGAAAAGAAACATAGAAAACCGAGTCTGGTTCGCAAACCGAGACAAGGTACAGAAGAGGGTTCGGAAGTCCGGAGGCAGGGCTCACGGCGCGACTCTGAGACTTCTGAACGAGCACAATATACAACATCACCGAGCGCTCAATCGGTGACGTCTGAGTCTTGAGGTCGGTCAAAAATAGGGTGTCTACAGCTGGTTACCCTAGATTCTATTGATTCTTATCTTCAATGTATTAAGCCTATTCAACACAAACTTACAACCATTTCAATCTATGTTGATAATGAAGAACTTCTACATAGCACATTAAATGGTCTTTCGAATGAATATAATGCCTTTCACTTAGCAATATAAGAACTTGAAATGAACCTCCATCATTTGAGGATCCACATGTTCTTTTTTCAATACATCGGAAGATGATCCACGTGTTCTTCTACATGCTGAAGAATTGTTGCTCAAGGAATCATCTGATTCAGTTGGACCAGTGGACTTTGCTGCTACTAGTAATTCATTCAAGACAACATGTTACTTCTTAGCATCATTACATTCAACAATCATTCATTTAAGATTTAGCTCATTATTTAGAAATAAAAGGTTTGTCATTACTCCTTTTTCCAATTGAGGTGGAGGATCACAACAGTACAAATCACCTTCTTTTCAAGATTTCAGCAGACCTATTCGTCAGATCTATGACATATGACAAATTGGTCACATTGCCTTGGACTATTATTATCGCATGAATTATGCCTATCAAGGCATGACATGTCCTCCTAAATTGGCTGCCATGTCTAATCTCTCTCTCAGTCATGAGTTTCAAGGCAACGATACGGTTTCTATTTGCAATGATCAAGGCTTACTTATCTCTCATTATGGTAACAGTCTCTTAACTACAGATTTTCATACTATCAAACTTGATAATGTTCTTAGAGTTCCTCACATTTCCTCTGATCTACTTTCTGTTCATAAACTTTTTTGTGATAAAAATTGCTCTTTTAATTTTGATGATTCTCATTTTACCATTCAGGACAAACACTTGGAGAGAGTCCTCTACGTAGGCCTGAGTAAAGATGGCCTCTACCCAATCACAGTCACGGTCATGGTCTTTCCTTTACCTGATGCTTCTTCTATTGCTGCTAATGTTGGAGCTAGGGTTTCTCATCCACTTTGGTGTGACAGAACAACAATGCTCTTCACTAGATGCTCAACACTCTTTCTATTTCTTCAGAAGATCCTTCTTTTTTTTGCTTCAGAATAATAAGAAAATTGTTTGTGAACATTGCTTTAAATGTAAAATGTCTCAATTATCTTTTCATACATCTACTATAAGAGCTTATGCTCCTTTAGATCTAGTTCGTAGTGATGTTTGGGGAGTTGTTTCTACATATGATTTTAGGTATTATGTTTCCTTTTTGGATTAGATTCACATGGTTCTTCCCTTGGAAATATGTCTCAGGTTTTCTCTACCTTTTGTCACTTTAAAGTTCATATGTTGAGAACTTCTTTTTTGAAAAAATAAAACTTTGACTCTGGTTGGGAAGAAAACATTTTAGTTAAAAAATCAGAAAGGTACTAAAAAAAAAAATTCAACTCATATAAAAATTAAAAAATCCTTCTCATTCACTCATTTTATTTATTTATTTATTTATTTTTTTTTTTGTAAAAAGTCATTTCCAAACACTTTTTTTTTTTACTTCATATTTTAATAAAAATAAAAATTAAAAATTACTCCCTACAAGCTGATATTTATTGGGAAAATTACTTTGGGAAAATTATGTGTAGGTGAGAGAAGGGAAAAAAAATTATTAACACATGAAGGGTGCAAGTGTGTCTGTGATGGGGTGCAAATGAAAGACCGTGGGTTTGCACCTCTCATCTGTTAATAATTTTTTTCTTCTTCTCTCACCTATATGTAGTTCCCCCAATTACTCATCACTTGTACCATCAAAAAATTATTACAAAATGATAAAAAAAATAATTATAATTATAATTATTAATATGTATAAAGTTTACCATTTATCTATAAATTTTTTCAAAAACCAACACTTAATTGAAATTTTCCCATATTCACCAAGTTTGTTGTCACACTCTAGAACATAATGGAGTTGTGGAAAGGAAACATTGGCATATGAGACTGCCGTTTCCTTATTTTTTAAAGCTTATGTGCCTTTAAATTTTTTGGTGTTTTGCTTTTGTTACTGCTTGCAAATTTAAAATTTAAAAAAAAAAATATTAATTACTAAACATATTAATTTTTTGAAATTTTAAAAAATTAATTATCAAATCTCATTTGAATTAAAGCCTCAAGATAGCTTTTTAATTTAAAGTAACACGTTCAAATATTATAAAGAGGAATTTGATATTTTTATTGCTCACTTTTCTCACTAACAACTAATGAGGCAACCATATAAATTGTGGAGATGGGGTGGCACTGTTGTGTAGCTATTGGGGCCTATTTCAGGACCCGTTTCAATAATCTAAATTGTTCACATTTTAGGATACATGAATAGAGTATGAGGGCTGCTATTTAACTACTTTATTTCTTTGGATCCCCCACTGTTTCATTTTTTTTAATTCTAATTTTATCCAAAGATAAAATTTCATTTCTACCTTCATCCCTAAACCTCTAACCCTAATTTTCCAAATTCTAACCTTAATTCCATGGAAAATGATTTGTCCCCCTAAAAAAACCTCCCCTAATCCCCCTAATGCCCAAAACGACGTCGTTTTGGGCATTTTTTTTTTTTGAGCTGTGATTGGGAGCCCCGAATGCCCCTAATGCACAAAAACGTCGTCGTTTTTGTATTTTTTTTTTTTTTTTTTTTTTCGGCAGAAGGAAGAAGATGAAGAAGAGGATGGGGAGGAGAGGGGGGGGAGGGGAGGGGGCCAACAAACTCTGGGCTGAGGCAGGGGGCGGCGAGGCAGAGGCGGAGCTGCGACGGCAGGACTGCTGCGACGAGCTGGAGCTGCTGCGACGAGCGACGGCGGGCGACGATCGGGCGGCTGCGGTCGTCTTCCCCGATCTTCTCTCTCTCTCTCCCTCTCTCTCTCTCGGGGCATTCGGGGCGGGGCTCATTCGGGCACCAAATCTTTATTCTTTTTTTTGCCTTGGTTTGAAATTTAGGGGGATTAGGGGGGGTTTTTTTAGGGGATGTAGCACAACCCTAATTCCATCACCTCTGGCATGCAGCCGTCCACCTTCCGTCACCCCCAACCCCAACCAGCCAGCCCCAGCCCCAGCCATCATCGCAACACTTTTCTTTCCTTCTCATTCTTTCCACCACCATGCCGCTACCATCACCGCCCATTACCCACTGCTGGTGCCAGCACCTCATTCTCCTCTTATTCCGAAACCCTAACCATAGATCTAAATCCTAACCCTAGCCCTCCTCTTCTCTTCTTCTTCTTCTTCTTCTCTTCTTCTTCTCTTCTCTCCAGATTTTGAAATCGCGATCTCCACTGCAATCACGATCGAGCGAGCACTGCAATCGCGATCTCTAACCCTGCCGATTGTGATCGCGAACCCCACCGCCACTATAATCTCTCTCTTTGCACATGGTTAGGTCACTATGGTTTGGAGGTGCGATAGCGACACGACAGGATCTGGGTTGCTCGTCGATTAAGATGAAGATTTGAGTTGCTGGTAAGGATGAAAATAGCGATGGTTGGGGTCTCCAGAGGCTGGGTTACGATGAAGCATGGGGTGATGCACAAGAGGGGGGGAAAAGAGAGGTAAGGGCAACTGGAGAAGGTCGCCATTGGAGGAAGGGGTCGCCGACGGTGATAGGAGTGAGGGGAGAAGAAGAAGAGAAGAGAAAGCGGCGGTGAGGGGTTGCGGGTTGGCCACCGAGATAGTGGCGGTGGTTGTTGGAGTTGGTGGGGATGGGATTAAGGTTAGGGTTAGGTCTAGGATTTGGGTTTGGGTTTGGGGTTAGGAGTATAGTTGGTATTAAGGTGGAGGTTCAAAGAGAAAATAGAGGGACTCATTTTGCTGGGCAGGGGGTTTCGCCAAAGTAAAATGGTAGGGTTAATAGCAGCTCTCATAGAATATACATGTAAAAAATTAAATTGATTAAACATCGTTAACCATTTCATTAACTCACATTTGTATTCAGTTTTGTACGCTAACTCACATTTGTCATTCATTTTGATATCTAATCAATTTAATTTTTTACGGGTATGTTCTGCTTGATATACTCTAAAAAGTGAAATGTTTTAGATTTTCGAAAAAATGTCCGAAATGAGCCCCAATAACCGCACGACAGTGGGCACAATAGTCACCTTGTTGATAATGTTATCTATAGAACAAAATGTCGATCTTCAAATGAGGTTGACACTCAAGATTGTATATATACACTAGTTTACAAGGCCGCGCTACTATTACAATAAATTTAAGTTTTGTATTTTAATATTTTTTAAAAATAAGAATATTACTTTATGAAATTGAATAGAATAAATTATTACATATATGATAGAATTATAATAAATTGTATTATAAATAATAGCAATTAGAAAAAATATAATATATCCTATCATTTTAACATAATTATACTCTTTTTTCTTAGTAAGACTAAAATGACCGAAATTATTGCCGGTGTGAAGACATAGTGATAAACAAAATGAAATATACATTTTAGTATAAAGAGATAAGATAATTCCCCCATCTAAAAAAATAAAATTGAACTAATAAAGAAGTAAAAAGAATACATATATATACAAATGACCCATTTTATTAAATAATAAATCATACTTGCATAACAAATAATCAATTTTATTAATAAATAAATCATTAAATCAATTAATAATTTTTAATGATATAAAAATATCTTTCAGTTAACTATTTTGTTAATAAATAAAGTATTAAGTCAATTAATAGTTTTTAAATATGAGAAGATATTTTTCAATGAACAATTTTTGATAATTTATTATTGCATAGAAGAGTAGTTTTTTTTTTTGGATTATTGTGTTAAATTAAAATTTAATAATAAATTATAGTTGTAATTTGTAGTATTATTGGACTAATTCATATTTTAAACAAACTTTATGGATGTATTTGTAGTTTGTTAAAAAATAAAAGATTAATATTTCATAATTAACCAAGAATGTTTGCGTATTTATGAAAGAACCTTCACTCAAATTAGTACACCATTAGTAAATTATACAAAATGAAAGGAAAAAATAGGAAATTCATAAACAAGCTAAGGGTAAAATAGGGAACCCAAGACAAACATTATCAACCAAAGTAACCAAATTTATTACATAATTTCCAAAAGGCCACCATCCAAATTGTTTCACCAACCAAACTAAACGGTAAAATAGTAATTTCAAAACAAGCTAAGGGCAAAATAGGGAAAAAAAAAGAACAAGCCACAAGCAGCAAAACACCAGAGTTGGGGTGCCTGCTGTGCACCCAGCACAGTAGGCATTGTTGTACGGTCCTATGGGCTTATTTTGGGGTCCGTTATGATAATCCGAACTGTTCACATTTTAAAGTACATCGAGTAAAATATACCTGTAAAAAATTAAGTTAAATCGATATCGTTAATCCTTTCATCCACTCACATTTGTATTCATTTTAATACTTTAAATCACAATATCATTTTTTTTTAAGATACAAATGTGAGTGGATGAAAAGGTTAACGATATCCGATTAACTTAATTTTTTACAGGTATGTTCTACTCGATGTACTCGAAAATGTGAACGGTTCGGATTATCAAAACGGATCTTGAAATAAGCCCATAAGCCACACACTAGTGCTGCTGTGCTGGGTGCACAAACAGGCACCCCACTCCTCCAAAACACCTCTTATATATATAGATATATGTGGACAAAAGGGAAAAAATAAAAGATTTGATTTTCTCATTTTAAAATTTTAACTTGACGAAAATTGAGGAACTTGTGAATCTTCCTATTTGTGTGATCTGAACAATTTATTTTATAAGACTCTTAATATATTATTTATGAAATAAATAAGATCGATCCGATCAGTACCCCCTCCGATCAGTACTACGTAGTGCGGAAGCATCATGACGTGTTTCAAAGTGGGCTCTCGAACTCGGCCAGTACGATATTCAGTTTCTACCTAGAACCTCAATCAAGGGACAGGTGCTTGCCGACTTTGTGGCCGAATTCACTGGGTGTCTTGCCGACTTCAAGGCTGATGAAATTCGACCTAAGCCGCACTGGAGAATTTATGTTGGGGACATTTAGCAGTTGTACTGTGATGGATCATCCAATCAGCGGGGCAGTGGAGCCGGAGTAGTAATCATGGCTCCCGACGGCGCAATAATTGAGCAGGCCGTCAAACTCGGCTTCGAAGCGTCAAATAACGAAGCTTCAAATAACGAAGCTGAATACGAAACCCTTCTAACCGGTTTGCGGAATGCACATCTTCTGGGTGCTCGGCGTTTACTTGTATTTTGTGATTCAAAACTGGTGATCAATCAGCTAAAAGGGGAATACGCGGCAAGAAATGATTGTATGGCGGCTTACATGAAAACGGCTAACTCCTTCCTGGAAAAATTTGACCATCATGAATTGAATCAGATAACACGTGATCAGAACACACATGCAGATGCCCTGGCTTGCCTAGCCTCCGCCATTAACTCAGAGATTAAACGGACCATCGATGTGGGTTTCATTCCGGAGCCAAGCATCGGTCCTTCAGAAAAAACCCAGGTCAACGTCATAGAATCTGAACTGAGTTGGATGGATCCCATTGCTTCATTCCTGTCTTCCGAACAGCTCCCAGAGGACAAGAAAGAAGCGCATAAGCTGCGAAACAAAGCTCTGCGTTACTACTTAGATCCGCAAGGAAAGCTCTATAAAAAATCCTTTTCCGGTCCATACCTGGAATGCGTGCATCTGGACAAAGTCGAAGAGCTTCTGACTGAAATACATGAAGGCAGTTGTGGCGCACATTCTGGCGGGCGCTCTTTGGCCCATCGAGCTATGACACAGGGGTATTACTGGGCGACAATGAGATCTGATGCCGAATGCTATGTGAAAAAATGTGAACAGTGCCAGAAGTTCTCCCCGTTAACCCATCTGCCCGCTGAAGAGTTAAGCTCTATTACCAGCCCCTGGCCGTTCGCCCAGTGGGGACTTGATAGCGTAGGACCATTACTGAGGGCCCCAGGAAAAAAGTGATACTTGATCGTCGCGACAGATTACTTCACAAAATGGGTCGAAGCGGAGGCATTAACGCACATTGAGATGCTGATGTTAAGCGCTTTGTATGGAGAAATGTCATAACATGATTCGGCATTCCAAGAGCTCTTATCTCAGACAACGGCACCCAGTTTGATTGTGGCATCTACCGAGAGTTGTGCAGCAAATATGGTATCCGGCCTTATTTTTCCACGCCGGCTTACCCCCAAAGCAATGGTCAAGCCGAAGCCTCTAACAAATCTATCTTGGACGGCATCAAGAAGAGGCTGGAGAAAGCTAAAGGCAAATGGGTCGAAGAATTGCCGAGTGTATTGTGGGCTCATCGAACTACGCCGAGGTGATCCATAGGAGAAACGTCGTTTGCTTTATGCTTTGGAACCCAGGCGATCATACCTTTGGAGATCGGCCACCCAACCCTGAAATCGCAAGTTTTTGATATGGGCCGAAACGACATGATGCTGGTTTTGGATTTGATTTTGATCGAAGAATGAAGAGACTGTGCTCTTGCGTCCATGGCACGATACCAGCAACAGCTTACTAAGTCGTACAATCAACGTTTTCAGCTGCGCTGTTACACACCAGGAGAGTTGGTTCTGAAGAAAGTACTTCCAGCTGCCAGGAAACCGCCTGATGGAAAATTAGGTCCTAACTGGGACGGCCCCTATCAGGTCGATTCGATCGTAGGAGTAGGGGCATATCGGCTGAGAGACATGTCTGGAAGGAGTCTGCCACGGCCTTGGAATTCAACGCACTTGCATAAATTCTATCATTAAACCCGACTTGTGCGGAATAATACTAGTTTTGAATAGTTCATCATGTACACTCTCCACTTTTGTAAATGCAAAGATCCCTATTTACTTACTGCCAAATTCAGTTCAAAAGTGTTCTGATAAAGCCTCCGGATTCGGAGCGCACTTCGTGCATGTCACGATTGGCTAAACAAAGTCTCCGAATTCGGAACCCCATCGGCGCATGACGCCTTTGGGCCGATAAAGCCTCCGGATTCGAAACGCCCTTCGTGTGTGTCACGATTGGCCAAATAAAGCCTCTGGATTCGGAGCGCCCTTCATGCATGTCACGATTGGCCAAACAAAGTCTCCGAATTCGGAGCCCCATCGGCGCATGACGCCTTTGGGCCGATAAAGCCTTCGGATTCGGAGCGCCCTTCGTGCATGTCACGATTGGCCAAACAAAGTCTCCGAATTCGGAGCCCCATCGACGCATGACGCCTTTGGGCCGATAAAGCCTCCGATTTGGAGCGCCCTTCGTGCATGTCACGATTGGCCAAACAAAGTCTCCGAATTCGGAGCCCCATCGACGCATGACGCCTTTGGGCCGATAAAACCTCCGAATTCGGAGCGCCCTTCGTGCATGTCACGATTGGCCAAACAAAGTCTCCGAATTCGGAGCCCCATCGGCGCATGACGCCTTTGGGCTGATAAAGCCTTCGGATTCGGAGCGCCCTTCGTGCATGTCACGATTGGCCAAACAAAGTCTCCGAATTCGAAGCCCCATCGGCGCATGACGCCTTTGGGCTGATAAAGCCTCCGGATTCGGAGCGCCCTTCGTACATGTCACGATTGGCCAAACAAAGTCTCCGAATTCAGAGTCCCATCGACGCATGACGCCTTTGGGCCGATAAACAAAGGTTGAAATATGCAAATATACAAAACGAAATAGCTCAAGACGTATAAACATAGGATAAAATGTGCGAACTTTCACAATAAAGTGTGTCCTTAGATAAATCGATTGGCATCAAGTAAACTAATATAAATAGCCAGTAAATACAAACTGAAAACGAAGGTTTGCTTCTATTCAAAGTGAAAGTACGCTACAAATTGAAAACAAAGCGTTTTATTAAAATTAGCTAATAAATAAATAATTTCGCTCTCAATTTACATGAGTATTACAAGGTCTGCTTGTATTCGGCGGCTCCCTCATCATTTCTCAACTTCAAAAGCGGAAAAGGAGAAATCATTTTGTTAATACAACGGCAACGCAGAATTCACACCTGCTGCCTGGAGAGCCTCAGCTTGCTGAAGTGCCTTGATCCAGCCGTGCTTAAACCCATGATTTTCACATCGGCACACTTCTTCGACGAGTTTCTCCATGGTCTTCTGTATTCCGACCTTTCGGCCGTCATGAAAGCCTTTTTCATAGGCCGCGGTCCTCACTGTCTCAATCGCAAACATGCTAGCCGTGTTCCGATCGGCAATAGCATTGCTTATCAACCTTTGAGTCACCTTCTCTTCCACGACCGAGTTGGGATGGCTGGCCGATTGAGACTCGGCAGACTTGATTTTCCTTAGCTCGTGCTCGGCCTTCTCCGCGCGAGCTTCTAACTTTCGAATGTGTTCATCTCTCTGCTCTATTTCGCGCTGAGCCGCACGAGACGCATGCCGATTTCATAAGCAGTGTATAGCCCTTTCACTGCCCCATGAACGCCTTCACGAAACACTTCGAAATCCTGCCGACCTACCATCGACTGCTGGACTTCGGGTGGAAAAATCTGTCGAGCGAACTCGACTGCCACATTTGGATCCCGAACGATCGAATCCGCCTCTGTCATTGGTCTATTCCCCACGAAGACCGCAAAACTCAATGGGCGCGGAGTCGCATCGGATTCCCTTCTAGAACGGGGTTGAAGAGATCTGCCATGTGGTTGCTTGTCTCTCCTGGGCGACCTACTTCGACGACGAGGATATTGGTGTCTCTCTCGATCCCTCGAAGTCCTACCTCCAATGCGCGAAGGTTCACCACTTCAACTCATATCTCCTCCTAGCTCAGCTAGCGTCCTCGCTTCTCCTCTACTGTTGAAGAAAAGTCTATTTGACATTCGCACTTGTTTAACCTTTCTTAAAGAACTGGACTGAGCTACTGACTCTGAAAATATAAATAGAACTTTCTTGCACGAAGTACACACCCATTATTCCCTACGGGGGCAGCACCTCCGAGGCAACCTCATTAATATTAAAACCTCAACAGCCCGGCGCCGATTGAGTCATGTACCCCAATCGCCCCACGAACCTCTTTTATTCGACGTTCTAGTTCATGAACCAGCTGGGGCAATGTCACGACCCAAACCCGCCCTTATAGGTTTAGCATCGTAATCGGCAGTAATCCTTAGATTACCGAAGGCCTCTGAACTGATTAACAAAATTATGGGGCTAGCGGAAGCAAATACATAAACATTGATGTCCAATGAGCTGTGTAGGCTTACATGAAACAGAATATTTAAAACTTTATATATATAACCAAAAATCATTTTCTCATTATGCCTACACACTTAGCAATAACATCTCAAGTACGACCAACAAAACAGAGAACTCTCATAAATAGAAACAGTAGAACTTTAACACATGACACTTCAGGAACCTCCACGTGAGGCACAATGGTTGGCTGACAACAGAACGCAGATCTAGACAAAAGCCTTCAGGCTCGATCTCCAGAATGCTCACCTATACATATATATACACACAGTGAGTTAAAGCCCAGTGATTAACATCAATATAAAGAGGTTAGTGAACGAATTTCAAACATGTCATAAGCATAAACAGATCATAGCATAAACATTATCGTATCTGAACATAATAATGGTACATCCCATAGAACACATCACATATCGTCTTCCGACTAAAGTAATCGGTTCCGGATACCGATTAAACACATATCACCACAATGAAGTGGCTAACGAGATCTCGTAATCACATATATATCATGGACCCGCATTTACATGCCGTCCCCCATGACTTGGGACTATCTAAGGATGCCATACTAGATTTCAAACATAGGACATTCGTTCACGTAATTAATCATTTCAGAAATCAAGACTTAACATATCACATTTGGAACATAATTCATATCAACATATCTTTACAGAAATGTTACTCACAGTGGTTTCTTGTAAACGGTCAATCAACCCTCGAGTCTTGACCTACAACCACAAATACATAACACAAGCATATCTTATCATTACACATGCATGTGGCCATCACGGCTTAGCTTTCATTACATTGGTTCATGTTCTTTCTTATCTCATCGCTCAACACACACACTTGCATTCTCTTAACTTAGTACATTCTTTACTCAGTGTGTTTCTAATCCATAACCTCATTATCATGGCTTAATTAAGTCTTAGGAATGCCTAAGATGCAATGAGGATGCCAAAATATGCGTTGAAACACTTGGTAAAATTTCTGAAAACAGGGTTCTCACTCGAGCGTATCTTTCCTCGCTCGAGCGGACATGCAAACATGTGAGGAGTCGCTCGAGCACAGATTCTCTCGCTCGAGTAGTCTGCAAAAACATGAAACTTCTGGGAGCTTGCATTTCACGCTCGAGCGAACTTCTGGTTGCTCAAGCAAAAGTGTAAGATCACAGAGTGGTCGCTCGATCGTAGAATCCGTCGCTCGAGCGTGGATGCAGAATCTGGAATTTCCAGATTGCACCTCAAAGCTCAAAACTCGAATTCCAATCTTCAAAACACATATCTTGGGCCCCAAAACTTGAGATAACATAGTAAACTTGTAAAACATGATGAATTAAGGATTATTTCATAAAATCATGGCCCAAGAGTTTGCCAATAGCTCACAATTTCAACTTAAACTTTAAGGATGTTTCATGAACACAACATGCTTGGATTTTCTTGATCTTGAGCTTCTCAAAACATGATCAAATACCACAAAACAACTTGAAACTTGATAATTTCCCCTAATTAAGATGAATTTCAAACATGCATGAGAGAATTCTTGGAAATCATGCTCAATTTGTAAAGAAATAGACATGCATGCATAGTATGATCCTTCTACCATCTTATTTAGCTCAAGTTTTGCTTAACTCAACAAAATCTTCATGAATTAATCTCTACAATACATAATCTTCATGAATTAATAGTCAAAGGCTTACCTAGAGTCTTCAATTAGCTAGATTCTTGCACAATGTTTGATCAATTCAAGCTATATCATCAACTTCATCTCAAGAACACACTTTCTCACTCTACACTTGAGCTCACTCTCTCTCTCTCCCTCTTTAGGATGAAATCTCAGATTTTTTCCACTTAAAGAATGAAGGGTCTTGAGCTCAAAATGGAGCTTATAACTCATATATATAGTTATGATGCCATAATACATTAATTAGCACATAAGGCTTGCCAAACGCAACTTAATGAATCATTCTAAATCAATTTTTTAATAAAATCTGCTACATGGTTCTAAAAATTCCGAATAACATATTCATGTAACTAATTTCGATTTCGGATGCCGATAAGGCTTTCAATTTTCATATTAAAGCGGATTTCACAACAGATATTACTTCAAGTAACAGATAGAAAGCCAAATAACTTACAAAATACATGATAAACACATGGTTTATTTTAATCCCCTCATTAGCATCTTTAATTACGGATCAAAGTTGTTACAGTCTCCCCACCTTAAGAAGTTTGGTCCTCCAAACTTGAGTTATCTCAGATCAAAAGGAATGATGTTCATTATAATGTAACTTCAACTCTTAATAGAACAGAAGCATAACAATATTCGTAAATATGTTCATAACCCAATCTTGACATTATCTCCATACCAGAAACAGAATTATAAATCATATACAGAGATTAGAGTTCACATCAAAACAGAGTCTTATGCATATACCAATTTCAGATCAAAAATAGATTTATGTACTTGTTCATTTTCACTATCATGCTTATATTCGGATTTTGTACAAGATCATACGTGGTACACCCATTAGCTATCATAACAACTTGGTCCTGAGACCCACATGTTTAGTCGGTACCGACGACCATAAAGGTCCATAACTTGCACAAGTAGCCACGGTATTATTACCCCCAGGCAAGGGCCACGCGAACAAAGGGTGCCATAATTATATTTCGAAAAAATGGACATTCATTCAATCAATCACATATCTATTTTGATAGCAATAACATTTTTGAAAGTAACGATAATTTGAACATATCTTTATAAGGTTACTACTTACATTACTTATATCAAATACTGATCAGATGTCGTAGATTCACACTATTTCCATTTTCACAAGTAATTTCCCCTGTCATGCGACTTGTTACAAAGACTTGATTTATTCAATTTTTTGAGTCATTCGTTCAATTCGGTTTTCAATTCAGTAATTCACCATCGTTATTCGGAGTCATTCGGAAGTTGTCAAGTATACCAAGCAAATTCATATATCAGTCCCACAGCAGTAAACAAAATTCTGATGTAGTCATTCATAGAACATACTGTTTTCATATAATTCTGTGTAGTCAAGGTTTACAATTAAGCTAGTCTGCTGTCGACAAGTCCCACATCATCAATTTTGAAGTACCGTCACACAAAAGCAACCATTCCCTTATTCAAAAAAGTTCATGGTAGTAATAGTAATACTGGAACAATTAATCACACGTTATACATACAATATTCTCATATTCCCAAAGCACAAATTACCAAATTCCATAATCCCATTCCCATGTTTTCGCAATCGGTTACAAGCACATGGTTAAAAGCTATTCATAATCACATAGTCTGCTATTGACGGTTCACATTCTTCCTAAGTGTTCAAGGTTGATTCAAGTTCTCAGTCGATTAGTTCCCGTAATAACACAGTTCGATCATTCGGTCATAAGTAGTTCATAATCCCCCATAACGCAATCAAATCAGATAATAGTTCTCCATTTAGGCAAAGGTCTCCTCAGATCAAATCAAATGAAAGTCCTATCGGATCACATCAGATGAAAGTTCTACCCAGTCATATCAAACAAAAGTTCAAAGCGTGAGTCATCAAATAGAAGTTCTCTCAAGTAAACAAAGGTCTCATCAAGCCATAGTTCTATCAGATTAGATCAGGTAAAAGTTCTATCTTCATCATCTTCAAACGAAGTACATTTAGTTCTATAGTTCATACTCCATTCGTTTAGGTGCTTAGTCGATAGTTTCACAATTGTTCTAAGTTTATCAGTTCTCAAATTTACATCGAAGTCACGTATCATAATAGTTCATATCAAAGGGTTTCAGGTCATATACAATGTGTTCTCCAAATAAGTTTACAAGTAAATGTACAAGCATGCAGTTGTTCATATCGAGAGGTAAGCATCATAGTCAACATGGCAGCTTCCCAAATAAGTCTTTCATATAGGCATACGGTACACAGCAACGTGTCATATAAACTTTTTCGGTGGCACACAATAGCGAGTTGTTATATAGAAGTCCCAAATTGGTCATACAGTCACTAAAGCATAGGCTCGCGGGTCTAGTCAAATAGTCTTGTCAATTTTCAACAATCACAGTTCACAGTTTGGAGTTTATCATTCGGGGTCTTTACTTAGTCACACAATCCCAGAGTCATAGTCCCAACGGTCAAGCTATCAAACATATAACATATCAATCATTTTGAGCAAAGGTATAGTCATATATGTGTATGTCCAGAGTCAAATAACATCCACAAGCATAGGTATGCATATATACAAGTCCAAACATTTTTCATAGCATAGGTAATTGTTAAACATAAGGGTTCAAAGTGTCGTACATTTAGTTCACATCAGGCAGTAGGTTTCAAAGCGTTTATTAACCACAATTTAGCCCCATCAATTCTAATAGCATTGCAAGTAAGGACACATATACATGCATGTACAAGTCTAGAATCAATTATTATTTAGGCATTCGTTCGTAAATTCATAAGCAAGAGTTCATTCTTCCAGACTGACATAGGTTCTCATTTTCAGAAGTTCCACACGTGACTGATTCATGTATACGATTCGAGATCATGGGTCTAATCATTCAATGATTTTAGTCAATATATAACAGGTCAGTTCAAGTCATGGTCATACGGGTTTCCCAAATCACTTTTCATAGATACATTTACACATAAATAAGGTAATACCTGCGTCAGTTGTTTCGGTATTCCGAGCATCTCCAGGAACTAGGATGTAACCCTTTCTTGCCTCTAAGTACAAGAACAGAACCAATTATATTAGAATTAGGCTTAGTGTTGTTCGGATGAGCTCGTGAGCAAGATTTAGCCAAGTGTCCTTTCTGTCCACATCTAAAACAAGTTCCTGATAGGCGGCGACAAATGCCCCAATGTTGTTTCCCACATTCTTTACAAATAGGTACATCATTGATTACATTGCTTCCTCGACTTACATTGTCAAAAGTTATTGCCTTAGATTTTTCATTCACAGAGGTCATCGAATTACTAGTCATTTCAACTTTCTGTTTCTTCTGTTTCGTTCTTTCTGATTCAGTTGATGATGTTGATTTCGATATTTTCAAGGCTGCTATGTTTGCCTCAGACATTAAGGCCCTATCAAGAACGTCCACATACTTTGATAGCTTTAAAACGCCCACTTGGTCGTACACATCTAAATCAAGTCCACCTTTAAATTTTCTAGCCTTTTTGTAGTCAGTGTCTATCATGTGGGGTGCATATCGGGCTAGTTCAGTAAATTTTGCTTCATATTCGGCCACAGTCATATCGCCTTGTTTTAGTTGTACAAATTCGGACACCTTTCTATCTCGGATGCATTGGGGAAAATATTTTTCAAAGAAAATTTCTTTAAATCTATCCCATATCACACCTTCATTATCATTTCGTACTAACATCCACCATCTCCTAGCCTCTTCTTTGAGTGTGAATGTTGCCAACAAAACTTTCTATGCCTCAGTATACGGAAATACTTCAAATATTTTCTCAGTTTCTAAAACCCAAGCCTCAGCTTTTAACGGTTCAATACCCCCCTGAAATTCCGGTGGTTTCATCTTATTATATTTCTGTGTCAGTGTTATCATATCATAATTAGCTGGTTCAGGTACATGTATTTGTCTTTGTTGTTGTTGTCTCAAAGATTCGGTTAAGGCCTCGACCATTCTTTCTAACCGGCTAATTCTAGCATCAGAAGATTCAGATTCGTTTACATTCCTTATCCTTTCCATTTGTCTATACATAAACAGGGTAATAATTAACATAGGGAAAGTCCTCATTGATTTCATTTTTCATTTTCATTTCTTATCAAACATGTTCGTCATTTTATTTCAATGCAAATATATTCACAATAGGTCTCATATTTACACATGGTAATGCAATGTCTCTATTTCATTTCTAGGACGTCCTATAGCTCATACGGACTCGTGTGTGCGGTATAACTCGTGCTCTGATACCACTCTGTCACGACCCAAACCCGCCCTTATAGGTTTAGCATCGTAACCGGCCAGTAATCCTTAGATTACTGAAGGCCTCTGAACTGATTAACAAAATTAAGGGACTAGCGGAAGCAAATACATAAACATTAATGTCCAATGAGCTGTGTAGGCTTACATGAAACAGAATATTTAAAACTTTATATACATAACCAAAAATCATTTTCTCATTATGCCCACACACTTAGCAATAACATCTCAAGTACGACCAACAAAACAGAGAACTCTCATAAACAGAAACAATAGAACTTTAACACATGACACTGCAGGAACCTCCACGTGAGGCACAATGGTTGGCTAACAACAAAACGCAGATCTAGACAAAAGCCTTCAGGCTCGATCTCCAGAATGCTCACCTATGCATATATATACACACAGTGAGCTAAAGCCCAGTGATTAACATCAATGTAAAGAGGTTAGTGAACGAATTCCGAACATGTCATAAGCATAAATAGATCATAGCATAAACATTCTCGTATCTGAACATAATAATGGTACATCCCATAGAACACATCACATATCGTCTTCCGACTAGAGTAATCGGTTCCGGATACCGATTAAACACATATCACCACAATGAAGTGGCTAACGAGATCTCGTAATCACATATATATCATGGACCCGCATTTACATGCCGTCCCTCATGACTTGGGACTATCTAAGGATGCCATACTAGATTTCAAACATAGGACATTCGTTCACGTAATTAATCATTTCAGAAATCAAGACTTAACATATCACATTTGGAACATAATTCATATCAACATATCTTTACAGAAATGTTACTCACAGTGGTTTCTTGTAAACGGTCAATCAACCCTCGAGTCTTGACCTACAACCACAAATACATAACACAAGCATATCTTATCATTACACATTCATGTGGCCATCACGGCTTAGCTTTCATTACATTGGTTCATGTTCTTTGTTATCTCATCGCTCAACACACACACACACTTGCATTCTCTTAACTTAGTACATTCTTTACTCAGTGTGTTTCTAATCCATAACCTCATTATCATGGCTTAATTAAGTCTTAGGAATGCCTAAGATGCAATGAGGATGCCAAAATATGAGTTAAAACACTTGGTAAAATTTCTGAAAACAGGGTTCTCGCTCGAGCGTATCTTTCCTCGCTCGAGCAGACATACAAACATGTGAGGGGTCGCTCGAGCGCAGATTCCCTCGCTCGAGCGGTCTGCAAAAACATGAAACTTTTGGGAGCTTGCATTTCATGCTCAAGCGAACTTCTGGTCACTCAAGCAGAAGTGTAAGATCACAAAGTGGTCGCTCGCTCGTAGAATCCGTCGCTCGAGCGTGGATGCAGAATCTGGAATTTCCAGATTGCACCTCAAAGCTCAAAACTCGAATTCCAATCTTCAAAACACATACCTTGGGCCCCAAAACTTGAGATAACATAGTAAACTTGTAAAACATGATGAATTAAGGATTATTTCATAAAATCATGGCCCAAGAGTTTGCCAATAGCTCACAATTTCAACTTAAACTTTAAGGATGTTTCATGAACACAACATGCTTGGATTTTCTTGATCTTGAGCTTCTCAAAACATGATCAAATACCACAAAACAACTTGAAACTTGATGATTTCCCCTAATTAAGATGAATTTCAAACATGCATGAGAGAATTCTTGGAAATCATGCTCAATTTGTAAAGAAATAGACATGCATGCATAGTATGATCCTTCTACCATCTTATTTAGCTCAAGTTTTGCTTAACTCAACAAAATCTTCATGAATTAATCTCTACAATACATAATCTTCATGAATTAATAGTCAAAGGCTTACCTAGAGTCTTCAATTAGCTAGATTCTTGCACAATGTTTGATCAATTCAAGCTATATCATCAACTTCATCTCAAGAACACACTTTGTCACTCTACACTTGAGCTCACTTTCTCTCTCTCTCCCTCTCTAGGATGAAATCTCTTTCCACTCAAAGAATGAAGGGTCTTGAGCTCAAAATGGAGCTTATAACTCATATATATAGTTATGATGCCATAATACATTAATTAGCACATAAGGCTTGCCAAACGCAACTTAATGAATCGTTCTGAATCAATTTTTTAATAAAATCTGCTACATGGTTCTAAAAATTCCGAATAACATATTCATGTAACTAATTTCGATTTCGGATGCCGATAAGGCTTTCAATTTTCGTATTAAAGCGGATTTCACAACAGATATTACTTCAAGTAATAGATAGAAAGCCAAATAACTTACAAAATACATGATAAACACATGGTTTATTTTAATCCCCTCATTAGCATCTTTAATTACGGATTAGTAGCTAATTACGGATCAAGGTTGTTACAGGCAAAGATAGATTCATCAATCTAGTCGGCTTGAGTGCCCTAACCGCTCCATGAATCATCAGTACAACATTCCTGAGTTCGTTTTATTCGGCGTTGTAGTTCATGAACCAGCTGGGACGAGGACAAATTTATTAATATGATCGGCCATACGACGGGGCCCTGAGTCGATTTACTTGTTCGGCTAAATTAATCGATTTACTTATTCGGCTAAATTAAGGTTAAATTAATTGCCAAGTTGCACTGTTATCTAATCGGCAGCTATGCAGTGGGATATTTAATATACTCATCTCATGATCTTACTTCCTATCGGATCGATAATTAGCATGCACAACAGAAAGTAATCATTTTATCCAAAGTAGTGAAAACCAAAACTCTTCATTAATATCAAAAATTGCGTACAACTAATAGTGAAATGAAAAGGAAATTTTCATTAATAAATTGAGCGCAGATAGTAACTAATTTATACATGAAAATTACCTTGAACTAACAGAAATCTGCTAAACAAAAACATACATTGAAATTGAAAATACCTAATAAAACTAAAATGTCTCCCAAATCAAGCCTCGGGATTAGACTTAAGCGGCTCAACGTCCACTTGCTCGTATGGAATTGGCATGACCAATGTAACTCTAGCGGCAACAAGGGCTTTGAGCCACCCGTGTTTGAATCCCCGATTCTCGAATTTGGGGACTTCTTCTACGTGGTTTTCGAGGGCGGCGCTCTTTCCAGCCTCAAATGTCGTGGAAGCCTCAGAGTCGGCTTTTTCCTTGGCCTTCTTCAACTCCTCTAACTCGGCCTCCACCTTGGCAAGTGCCTCCTTGGCTAACTTGAGCGATTTCTCACTTGCGTTTGCCCTCTCCTCGGCATCGAATCTGAGCTGGTCAGCAATCCGAGCCCTCTCCTTCTCAGCTTCGGCTCAAGCACTTTCCATTGTGGCTCTCTCTGCCTTGCTCCGCTCATCTTCAGCTTCCGACTTCCAGCGGCCAATTCTTTCAATGGCATCGTGCTGCCGGCAGCCTAGTTCGGCTATCCTTCTAACCGTCTGCAAAACAAGGAGTTGGGATCGTCACATACCAAGAAATATCGTATGCAAATCAAACCAAACAAGGAGTTAAGATCAAGTTATATACCAGAAGGGCCGACTGGGCAGCTAATGCTATTGTTACCAAATTCGGCTCGGCACGAAAGGTTGCCTTGTCAGCCGGCAAGGAGACCGAGGCAGCCAAGCTCAGCGCTACAGCTGGATCTTTCAAAGCCGACGCTTCAGAGGAGATCGGCATATTTTTTATTTTTGGTTCAACAACGAAAGGAGCAACCACACCCGACTCCTCTAAGCGTGGCCGTTTATCAACGGGGCCCTCCTCGGAGCTGGCCTCGTTCTCGGCGGTACGTTTTTCTCCTCGATCTTCTAAAATCGGCTGCTCTTCTGCAATCAGCCGCTCGGCATCCTTTTCCGTCTCGGCCGCCTAAACCTGAGCCGTTTCCTCAACAATAATGGGTTCGGAAGTTTCAATCGGGGCATGTCCAGAACGGGTGGCCTCGGTTTTCCATCGGGCGGCCATGCGTTCGGCATTTTTCTTTCGCGCCAACTGCGTGAGACTTTCCCCAGCCATACCCTCTGAATAAGCGCCAGGAAGGTCTCCCAAATTTGTAAAAATATCTTCGAAGGCGTCCCCTCGGCCTGATGTGGATGGAGGGTCAGACGAGTTCAGTTCGGCTTTCTCAAAGGCCGAGTTAATGGCTTCGTCAACTTCCGCTGCTAACCGGTCCGGGTCCTCGACGATTGGTTCGGCAACTTGTTCTTCTACGTGTTCAGAATCGGATGTTTCTAAACCAATCTGTCTCAAGTTTTTAAAGCTAGGAAAGATGAGGGCTGTAAGATGGTTGTCGTCTCGCGGGATCGGAATGTTGTCTGCCGCCGAGAATGTCGTGTAAATCGGCTCGTACCGCAGCAGAATGTAGGCCGCCCTCCCTTATTTTTGAAGGTTTGGACGGTCGACGAACTGTAGCGCGATTTTGATTTCTGCAAGCACAACATCGTCGTTTGAAACTAACACTCTCTTCAAGTCGCTACCTGCACAAACAAAACGGTTAGATGTATATAGAGCCGAATACAGATATGGAAATAACAGAAACAAAGTGATCTAATCGGCCACCTGGTTCGCCTTTTCGCCTTGGCACAGGGTCTAGGTGATCTTCACCTTTCCCAAATTCCCAATTGCCGCGAACAACGACCATCACGTCATCGACACGCTTGCCAGAGCTGGCAAGCATGGTCACTAAGTGATGATCAGTATCCTTGGCTCTAAGAAAGTAGCGTCCTAGCCGGCCAGTAGATTTGGCTAGGACATAACAGTACCAAACGGCGGGTATACCTAAATTAATCCTAAGACGCCGATTTAGCTCTACAATTCCCATTATGATACGAAAGAAATTCACGTTGGGCTGGGAAGGGATTAGACCCCAACATCTTAGAACAGCCCTAAAAAATGGATGTAGGGGAAAACGGACTCCGCCCTCAGCAATTAACAGGAGGGGAAAGACGATTGTGCTCTCGTCATCCCTCTCCATATCAGTGGTGTTGCCAAAAGTAATAGATGGACGTCATCGGGGATGGAAAAATGGCGACGAAAGCCGAAAGTTCGGTTCGCTGAAAGGAGCTCCTTTAGATGTTTTGCCATCTTAACCAACCCAAGGATTATGGAAAACTAAAAGCAAACAAGGAAGCGGGATCGAAAGTGAAGGAGAAGAAAACTTACAGGAGGCGAAAAGGAAAAACGAGAAACAATGAGTTGCAGAAGCCGCGAAGTGAAAGAGTTGCACTAGAAGGCGAACCAGATATCTTTGAGTATTCAGAACATACATTCGAAGAGACAATTTCAAATCACATTAAATGGAGGCAGTGTACGAAGGGGCGGGAAAGCGTTACAATGACCAAAAAGTGTGTATGCATTCTGACACACGTTGGGAAGAGGATTAACCGCCGAATTTTCGACTTCCCAGACTAAAAGCCAAACACGCTGACTAACTGATGCTAGTGGGGAGTTTGGGGGGCAATTGTGGAAGCCGAATTCCATTGGATCAATAGGGATGAATGGACCCGTCCGGTCCGGAATGTAACCTCTATTCGGCATTGATCCTAGTCAATCGAAGAGCCGAATAAAATAACCGGCACTCCAGCCAGTAGAACAAAGGCTGAGTAGAAGTACACGTAAAGGATCATGGATGGGCCTGGCCCTAAGGCCCAAAGAGAATACTATAAATATGGGATCATCAGTCAGAGAAAGGTATGAACTAGTATGCTTAACTTAAATTACAAGCAATCACGAGAGTATACACTGATTTATCCGTCGGAGTGCTAATTCTGGCACCCCCGACCGGAGTGTTTATTCCTTTTCAGGCAACTAGCTAAGGATCACGAGCGTCCCCCAGGATCGGAAGAGTATTTTCAAACCACTTCCCCACAGTCTAGAATCATATTGTCGAACAAAAAATATATGTCCAGTAACCCACTGCCGAATAAAAAATATATTTCCAGTAACCCAAAGGTGAACGTTTTTAATTTGTTCGATTACTCATTACCGTGCATTTCTAGTTTTATTTTTTTATATTTTTTGTTTTTGTTTTTGTTTTGTTTTGTTTTGTTTTTTTTTTTTTTTTGCTTTGAAGGATTATACTTTTATTCATTGCAGCAATACAAGTACAATCATTCAACTATTGAACATCCTAAAAGGGCACTCGTTTACTGGTAGATTATCTAAGGAGGAAATATCTTTGTTAGTTGACATATCAAAGAGTATGGTGCAACTATAAAAGATATTGATTACGTTGAAACGAAGGGATACGTTTAAAGCAACAATAATAAAGACAATCTACAACGCACGTAAAGCGACAAGTGGTTAGACAAATTTATTTTAGTTCAGCAACATGGCACTGAAGCAATCCAATTTGTATAGCAATGTATAATCGAACCGACACTTCACAAATAGGCTCAACTAATTTCTTATTAAAGTAAGGTAAAATCATCTAATCGAATGGCAACAAATGACTGGAAAAGATTAGTTTGTCTGGTAACACAGCACTGCAGTAATTCAAATTCTTTAACATTGTATTACCAAAAGCTATCAGTATAAAGAGATGAAACTAAAAGGGTTTTGAAGAGCTTTTAGTTTAGAGTTAATTTTGGTAGTATAATGGGTGTAATGCGAATCACATTTTTTTTTAATGGTGTAATGAGATGGAGAGTAAACCAAACCAAGCTTTAAGTCTCATCAAATAGGGTCGGCTACATGAATCATTCTTCTCTACTCGACTCTATCTAAGGTCATTTCGTTAGTCAAATTAAAGAGATTCATATCTCTATCTACTACGCTAGTCCACGTCAATTTAGGTCTACCCCTTCCCCTAACACTATCATCTACCATCACTGTATTGTATCTCTTCAAAACTATCTCTGTTGGTCTCCATTGTATATTACCAAACCATCTCAATCTATTTTCTCTCAACTTATTTTCTATTGATACTACTCCTACCTATTATCGAATATACTCATTCCTAACTCTATCTTTTCTAGTCTTGCCGCACATCCACTTTAGCATCCTCATCTCAGTAACACTCATTTTATTTATATGTTGTTTCTTAGTTGTCCAAAATTCCGTCCCATACAATATCATTGGTCTAATAGCCGTTATATAGAACTTCCCTTTTAGTCTAATAGGTGCTCCTTTATCGCATAGTATTTTAGACACACTCCTCCATTTAAGCCACTCTACCTTAATTCTGTGGACCACATCCGCTCCAATTTCCCCAGTCGTTGAGATAATCGATCCTAAATAACGAAAATGTTCATTCTTAGGTAGTTTTTGGTTCTCAATATATTTTCAGTTCTCCTCTACTTCCATTGTGACTGTTACTAAAATTACACTTCATATGCTCTGTTTTAGTTTTGCTTATCTTTAATCCTTTAGATTCAAGTGATTTTCTCCAAATCTCTAATATAGTTTTAACTTTTTCTCTAATCTCATCTAGTAATACGATATCATCTACAAAAAGTATACACCGTGGCACATCATCATAAATATTGCGCGTCAATTCATCCATAATTAAAATGAAAAAAATAAGGATTTAAGGTTGCTTCTTGGTGTAACCCTACAATAATTGAAAATTCACTCGTCTCTCCAGCAGGCAATTTAATAGTGGTCACCACACTTTCATATATATCCCTAATCACATCAATTTAATATTTTTTTATCCCTTTCTTTTCTAACACCTACTAGATTATATTCTAAGGCATTCTATTAGATATGTTTTCTCAAGATTAATAAAAATTAATGGTGTAAATAAAATCACTCAATAATAATAATTTAATTGGTGAGGAAACAAAGAGTGGGTTGCATTATCCACTTCAAATTTCTTACTGCCAATTAGGATTTATGGGTGTTTCACCATTTATTTTTAGCCACTTGTTTGAGTTTACTTTTTCTCTCTCTTCTTTCATTCTTTAATATCCAATATATTAATTAATCACTTTTTTTTTTTTTTTCCTTACACCTATCTATTTAACTACAAAAAAAAAAAAAAAAAACTACTCCCAAACTTCAAACTCCAAAACTCAACTACAAAATTATTTTCAAAATGGAGAATTTTATTATACACACACCATATTATATGTACCATTAGTTACATCAATTTTTTTTTCTATAATTATGATCAATTTTCTTATTTAGTTATGATATTATTTTAAGATATTTGGCTATGACTTTTTGTATTTGATTATGACTTTTTTTTTAAAAAAATTATTACTTAGAAAGTATAAAATCATATTATTTTCTTCTGTAGTTACTATAGTCTCTTTCAAAATATACAATCAAATAAATTTTTAAAATTTAAAAATTCCTTTAATAAATTTATATTTCAAAATTGATTTCAAATTCAAACCAAACCGAGCAATTGTTTTTGAAAAATCCCAGAATGGTCTTTTTAATTTTAAATTGGGCGGCCAACAAAATTATTGGCTGAATTTGGGGCCATTATATTTGAATAAAAAAATTATTCCAATATGCTGAACTCAAATTTTAGAATTTTAATTTCTATTATATGTTAATATAAATTTTATTAATAAAGACAACACATATTAAATTTTAAATTAAAATATTATTTTTTCTCATGGTACATCATAATTAATTATACGTATTCTTTCTTTTTAAATCTCTTTATTTTCTTTCCCAAGTTTCAATTATTTTTTCTTTTTCTTTTTCCTTACTCTAAAACTCCAATCCACCCCATTAAAATTCATCATTATCATCAATATCATTATTTTTTATTATATTGTTACTTATAAATAGCAAAATCAAATAATGAATGAAAGTAATATTCAAAATAATTTTTTGAAATAACCTATCAAAGAGGGGATAAGGATTTACATAAATATCAAAATATAATTATTAATTTTTTTATTTATTTTTACATAAAAACAAATATTCAATATATTTTTCATCATTATTGTTTGGTTTTAAAAATTCAAACAAATTCATGGCTCTGAAAGTCCAAACATGAAATTCACTCTATCTTTCTCCTTCGCCGTACTCCTTTACCGTTCTCTTTCACCATACTACCTTCGTAGGTGCCGAGTTTTCTAATTGTGTTCCCTCTATATATTTTTAAAAAAAAAAAGAAAAAAAAAGAAGAAACACTTTTCAAAGAGTTTTTCAAAATATAATTTGAACTTTTTAATTTATTTTATTTTGATATACCTCAAAAGAATAATTAGAAAAAAAAAATACTGAAAATAAATTATATCTTCAAATAAAAATTATATCTCTAAATAATTTAATAGGATTGTAAATAGAATTTCCGATGAATTTGGATGTTCCTGCGCAAAGGCATCCCCACAACATTTTCCTTGCAAAAATGCTGTCATCAAAAACCCTAGTTTCTGTTTCATCTTCAACTAAAAACCCTAGTTTCCATCAACGAAGAACAATCCATTTCATCTGAAGCCAAGCTAATGGACGACATTGTTGATGATGTGACATCGTTCCCATTTGAAGTAGTCATGGAAATACTCTCAAAATTACCAGTGAAATCCCTAACCAGACTCTCCTCTCTTCGCAAATCATGGTACTCCCTAATCAGAAACCCTCCTCGCTTCATCACCAAACACCTCCATCGCCAATCTTCTACTTCTCACATCTTGGTCATCCTCGAAGAGCTCTTCAGCAAAAACCAACCACGACACAACCACATCTAAGCAATCGGCATTTGAATTCCCATTCCAAACTCTGTCCAAGGTTATCTCTGGAACCCCTCAATTCGATGGTACAAAACCCTTTTGAATTCGTGCCTCGCTAAGCGATTTGAGTGATTGGAAGACTTTCTATGCTGTTATGGGGTTTGGGTTTTGCGAATTTGCTAATGATTATAGGGTTTTGTGAGGGTTGTTTATTTTGTTGATGATTGTAACAATTTTTTTGGGAAACCGAATCCTGAAGTTGAGGTTTATATTCTGAAGATGGATTGATTCATGGAAGAAGATTGGGGCTGTTGTTCCCCTAACTGCGCATAATGGATCGGTGGTGTATGTTAAAGGAGTTGTTTATTGGTTGGCTGCAATGAAACCCTTTGGTTCCTTTGATGTGATTCTAGCATTTGACTTTAAAGAGGAGGTTTTTTGACAAATGAAGCTACCCACTAATTTTCTAAATAGTGTTAGAGAGTCGGTGAATTCGGATAGGTACTCTATCTGAATTAAGGAATTTAAAGAATCGCTTTTGCTGTTTGTTTATTGCATTACTAGTAGTGAACGCGGTTACGTGTACTGGATGAAGGAGTATGGCGATGCTAAATCTTGGACTAAACAGTTCACTGTTGTGCCACAGGGAAAGGTGGAGTGGCTGTTAGGGTTTACAAAGAGTGGAAAGATTATATTGGAAATGAATGGTGAGAAGTTGGTTTTGTATGATCCTAAGAGGAAACAATTTCAGGATCTTGGATTTGTTGGGCTTGACAGAGCACAGGCTACATTCACAGAGAACCTCGTTTTGCTAGAGCGAGAAATGGGTCCTTTATTTTTTTGATTAAATGGGAAGGGTGTTTTGGAGCAGCCTATGGAAATTGATCTTAGCTTACTTTCTAGTAGTATAGTGTCTATGGTATGTAGTTACTTATCATTGTAGCTGATTGCTACATGACTGGGCATATAGATGACTGATCTTAGCTTACTTTCCAGTAGTATAGTATCAATGTGGTATGTAGTTACTCATATATTGTAGCTGATTGTTACATGACTGGGCATATGGATGAATTGTGTTAGCTTCTTTTGTTGTCTGTTCTGTATGCCTTTCTTTTATGTAATCAGTTTATATAAGGTAATTTTAGATTTCTAGCATTTTGTAGGACTTGGTGTTCTTTTGGTGTTACCTAACAGTATGTCCAACTGCCTTCATATGTGGCATATCTCACTGAGTTATTGAGATTAACTTTCCCATGATTTGGGTTATTGGTTTTGTTAGTTTCTAAAAACTTGTCATTTATTAATTATATTTCTTTTAAATTTCCTATAATAAGCTGTTCATTTATCCTTCTAAGTAAAAACTGGGAATAGCAAACTGCAAGTGCTTTATGTGTTTTGTCTAGTACAGCTAGTGGTAGTTGATTCCACCAAGTTCTTAGTTCACTCATTTATGTAATATGGATTACTTTGCTCTGGGTTGTGGGGGTCAGGCTGGTTTCTTTTTGACGTTACTAGACTTTTTAGGTTTTAGTTGATCGGTGCATTGGGCTGCCCTTTTTAGTTGACGGGTGCAGGGGACATCCAAGTTACTTCAGCTCAAACTACGTCAAAGAGTTATGGTCTTAGGTCTTAGTGTGCCTGCAATTTGTCTATGAGAAAACTGCTCCAACCGCCAACACCTTTTTCTGTTTTGGTAATATGAATCCTACAATGCTTTTATATTTTAAAGGAACAATGAAACATTTTTAAGGAATTGCTTGCAAGTCGTGGCAGTTTTGACGTTGGTAATTCTTCGATCACATTAGTAAATAATTACGGTACTTCATATTTTACAGTTTCCTTTGCTTGTGAGGAATGGGAAAATATTTTACTGGAATTGCTCCTTAGGAAATGGAAATTTAGAGAATAGTTTCTGCCTTTATGGCATATGGGAAGTTCCGATTGAACTTTTTTGAGGATGGAAAGAAGAGGACGACTCCTTTTTGTTGGATGCCCTAGGACTGGGGCTTCTTTTGGAAATACTTTGCTGTTTTCTTATTTATTTGTGGTCAAGAGATGGCTGCCTTTTTTGAGTGCTTCAGTGCTTATTTTCCATCTGTGTTCTAGGCTTGCAGTATTTCTTTGGGAATGGCTCTGTAAAATATATATTTTGTATCTTGTGTTTTTGTTATTTCTATTTTGGCTGTTCCCATAATTTAATTTGGGTTTTTTTTGCATAAATGCTGTGTAACTCTGCCATTCAGGAATCCAAGTTCAATCTTTATATACCCTTTAAAAGATGTCTGTTTTGCCTTCAATTTCTGATATTAAAAACCAGTGGGGATTATGAATAACATGTAGATGAATTTGTTTCAAGTTAAATCTCCTCTCTTAAAAAGATATATGTTGCATGCTCAGTGGCTTATATTGAATCTTGACTACTCTTTTTAGGCTACCTGCCACTTTGTTTCTTGTTTTGATCTGACTAATTCTTTGAGATGTGCCATTGGAAGAAATCTATATTCCTCAATGATGTTGAATTGCATCATTTTACGAGATGACGCTCTTGTAGTTTTCCATGTTCTTTAGAGAGTGATTGTTGATTTTGTTTTCCATTTTTTTTTTTCTTCATTTAGTCTTATGTGACTGTGATCTCATTGTTTTGCCTTTCATCTGAACTGTTTGTGACATCTTGAGCAGAAAGGATGGTTTCGATGCATATCTCAAAGTGAAGATTGATGCCTATTCACATTTTTTTCTTTGAGATTTTTTGAAGAGTGCTGCTATTAGCACCTATCTTAATTCTTTGGACTCTTCATTTCTTTGAATCAACACCCTAAACCCTAAATTTTAATCATATTTCTTTCAACACCCACTTAATATCAATTTTACCCCTATTCATAATATCATCACACTCAAGTGAATACCCACCTAATTTTGCACCCTCTCTCTTTTTCTTCTTCTTCTTCCAAATCTAGTGTCTCTTTCTCTCTCTCATTTTTCCAGTGACCAAGACCCAACTTTACAACGTTAGCCGCCCAGTCTACTGTCCTCACCCCCTCTCCTCCCCTGACTACCACCCCTGATGGCAGAGCTACTGCTGCGCTTGCTGCCTCTGGACTACCCTCATCGTCTTCTCTTTGACTCGTCAGAAATCTCTCAGTTGAGATCAGTGACTGATGGAAATCTTTTCGTTTTGTTGGAAACTATGTTCGGTTGAACAGTGTAGAAAATAAAAATTTTGTTCAGAACCCATATATCGAACTAAATGTTTCTGTTCAGCACTGTGTTACCGAACAAAATCTTAACAGTCAGCAAACAAGTACCGAACAAACTCAAACAAAACAACAACCATAAAAAACGATCAAGAATCGTTACTGCAAGATAAATAAACTTACTAATGCAATGCCAACCTCATCAGAGTTGTTGTCATCGTCCTCCATTGTTTTATAAGTATCAACGAATGGTGAAAACGAGCATAGATGTAGATGGAAATTTGATTGGAGAAACTCAGAGCCTGTAATAGAATTGTTTGAAGCGTTAACTGATTTGGACTGAATTATGATGGTGATGAAGATGAATACATTTAGAGTGTAAGATGGTGATGAAGAGTAATACGTTTAGGGTTTAGGTTGGAGAGGAATACGTTTAGATTGGGATAGAGATGGGTGTACAATATTGTGGAATGTCATTTTAATTATTTTTATTTGGTGGGTGGGTGTTCCATTAAAAGTTGTCCTTTAATGTAATTTTATTTCAGGGTATAATTGTAATTTAAAAAAAAAACGTAGAAATAGAAGGATCCAAAGAAATTAGTTAAGTGCTAATAAGAGTACTCTTTCTGAACTTTTTTCCTCTTCTTTGATTTTATTCCTTGTACATTTTTTTTTTTTTTTGGGGGGGGGGGGGGGCCTAAAATGGTTATTTTGAGAAACCTATGAAGCAATTTGTATATGTCTCTTACTTGGTCTTTATTTTTTGAATTTTAAATATGGTGTCCGGAGTTGGATTGGTGGATGTAACTATGCAAACCTGATTTGAGGACTGAAAACACTATGCACACATCGAAAAACTGAAAAAATAAAATTAGAAAAGATGGTAACTGTATCTAGCAGTCTAAAGTAAGATAAAGCTATGTCAAAACTGAATAATTATTCAATAATCTTGGAAACCCGTGATATTTTATAGTATTGTGATTAATAGAGAAAGTGGGTAGGTGAAGTATTGTATTAGATGATTAGAAAATATGATGAGACATGTTGAATGATGATTGGTTAAGGAGTACAAACACATAATATTTCAGGAACATTGAATAATTTCCCGTCAAAACTAGTGGTGATTATGAACCCGATCCGTTAAAACTGACCCGGCCTGACCCAATTTAATCCATTTTTATGCAGTTTTGATAGTATGGGGGGACAAGTGTGGATGAAATTTTTTCAAATCCGCTTATGTTTGGATGGATAACAGATGAGAGGCCACCTAACCCAACCCGATCCGCCAACCCCCTTAAGAAAATAATGTTATATTTTTACGTTTTGTATGATAAAAAATAATGGTTTATTTGGTAATAATATTAGCTACTTATGAAATATGAAAGTTTGGCCTTTAAAAAATGAAGAATAAAAATTTAAGAACTCAAGTAAGGTGCAAAATAGTAAAATTTTATTCCAAAATAGTTCAAAAAAACATAAAATAAAAGCCTAAAACCCAAATTGATCAGCATCCATCCACCAAGCCACACAGCCTGCTCAATCCGTATCCGCTAACTAGGCAGACAAATACAAATTGATTTTTTCTAATCTACCTAAGTTCGGATAAGTGGCGGATGAAAAGCCACCCGACCCAACCCGATCCGCGAACACTCTTAGTCAAAACAATTCAAAATTATATATGCAAGTCTACTTAGGTGGTGCTTAATAAAGTTGAAAACTGAAAACTGAAAACTGAAAATTAAGTATTGAATACTGAATGCTGAATTTTTTAAGTTAAAAAATTATTGATAAAAATTTAAGTGTTGCACTAAAAACAAGTTGTTTGATATGTATAAAGATCAAATTGGAAATTTATTATTTTTAAATTGTATATTTTAATTTTATATTGTGATGGTGGTGGTGGTATGACGATGATAGTGGTGTTGGTGGCGATGTTGGCAGTGATAGTAGTGATGGGGTGTGGTGGCATTGATGGTGGTGGTGGTGGTGGCGGTGGCGGTGGCGGTGGTAATAACGGTAGCGATGATAGTGGTAGTAAAATGATTTTGTGCTTATGGTAACAATGACAATGATGATGAAGGTAGTAGTAGTAATGATGGCATGATGATGGTTGTGGTGGTGATGGTGGTGATAGCAGTAGTAGTAGTAGTGAGTTTATAATAGTATATATCGATATTTATGCTTAATATTTATAAATTCAGTTAAAATTAAGTAAGTTTCATATAATTTAGAATTTTCTTAAGTTTTAACTTATATTTTAAGAGATATTTAAATTTTTAAATGATATTAATTATGATTATTAAACGAACTTAATTAATTTTTATTTAATACATTTAATTTAAGTTTGGCGCTCAGCTTGATAGTTCTACTATTTGCCCAGTTCTATGACTCTTGGATGACCTATTGAATAATAAATTCACCTATTAAGACCTACATGTAAAGTTCTCCTTAAAAATAAGTCCTAATAAAATCGTCGCTAAAATTAATTTTTTGTGACGATTTTTTACATATGTCGCTAAAAAAATTCACAATTAGTGACTTTTTTTATTACGATTTTTATAAATTGTCGCTAAAACTTACCATTAGTGACTTTTTTTGTGATAAAATTTTCAAACTGTCGCTAAAAGTTGAAAATTAGTGACAGTTTTTTGTGAGCATTTTTAAAACTATCACTAAAACTTTTACTTAGTAACATTTTTTGTGACAATTTTTAAACTGTGGTTGAAAATTGACAATTAGTGACGTTTTTTCATAGTGTTGGATAAAAAACGCTATTAAGAATCATAAGACCTATTAAACAATAAATTTATCTATTAAGACCTATACGTAAATCCCCTTTATAAATAACACAATATAAAATCTTACTATTTTCTTTTCTCACTCAGAAATGGTAAAGACTCTGCAAAGATGCATCGGTTCCCAGTTATCATCTCTGTCACATCATATAAATTATTTATTTTGATATTATTAATGAATTTACAAAAAAAATAATAAATGTATAATTTTAACAAATCAATCAACCTAGCCAAAAAAAAAAAAAAAATCTCAAATTTATGAGTAACTTGGTCCTAATTTTTTTTTTTTTTTAAAAAAAAAAAAAAAAACCATTTTAGTTCTTTATACAACACAGACTTAAAAAGTAAATTTTTTTTTACATAAATTTGAAAAAATAAGAAAAAAACTCTAAAGACAACAAATTAAAGAAAAAAATTGTCCATCCTAACTGTATCAAAAGAAAAATTATTCATGGCAATGCCACAACCAAACGTGAACCATCTATTCATGTGGGTCTCACATCTGCCCATATGAATGGACGGTGTAGATCTATTTACAAAGTATGACTATGTTAGTGTCACATATCATAGTGAATAATTGCTCTACTAAAAAAAAAAAATACTAATAAAAAAGTAATTATCAAATCGCATCTTAGACGCAGAGTAGTTATCCAAAGTGCACTTAGGTGCCAATGTAAGTGAGGTGTTAGGTCTCTTCTCTATAAAGATGTTGAGATGTGTTGTAATTTAATTATTAAGAGCAATTCAAACGATGAATTGGTAAAATGGATAGTTAAAGTTTTAATTTAGCAATGAACAATGTAAAAAGTTTTATAAAATAGTAATTGTAACAATTTAAATTTTTAATTATTCTATAAAATTTATACTAATATTATTTAATTACAGTTGGGAAAATATACGATTTATTTTGTATTATTATGTTTAATTTTGTAAAATAATATAATTATTAAAAATTTAAGGGTCAAAATATAAATAAATAACTAAGTTAAACTTATCCATTGTAGAGCTTAGTGATAGCAGCTAAGTAAGGGGGTACGTGGGTGGTTACGTGTCACCTAAAGCTTGCTGAGCAAGCCTTGCATCTTGTATAAAAGGAAGAGTTGGGAACAAGAGGAAGGAGAAAACAAATAAAGAAAGGGAAAGAAAGTAATGAAAATTAAGAAGGTTTTGATGGTGGAAAGAAAGAGTGAGGTATTAATTTTAAGGTGAGTTATATTATACCTTGAGTCACTATAATAATATATTTTACGTATGTTTTGACTTACCATATTTATTTTATACAAGTTATGTTTTATAAATTATTATAAATTATATTAATATTTCAATTACGTGGATTAATTTCTGAACTTTATTTGTTAAAATGAAACCCATGGATATATTTGTTTAAATTTTAAAGAATATTTGACAATGACCTTATAAACAATTATGTTTGGTAAGTACCACCACGGGAGTCCCACGCCTTGGGAGACTTAAATAACCATTGGCCTTTGTTTGGTCACTCTGTGATCCTCTGTTATCATGGATCTATTAACCTCTGTTTTGTGTGGAGCAAAGTGCTGTGCGAAGATAATTGCTACACTATTGTGGGAGCCACCTCTATAATCCGTACGAGCCACCTATTGAATCCGTACCTCTTTTTTGACTGTCACTCTTGTGACCTCTGTTCTGTTCTGTTCGGTACCGTGATTATGGTTATTTATTTACATAATCTTAGTTTTGCTACTTAAATGATTATTTGCTCAGACTAAGTTATCTTAAATATTTTAGTTACATAACTATCCATGGTTATTTTGTATCTCTTATACTCTTGGTAGAATATTTCTCACTCTGTCATGTGCTTATAGTTGTTTATTACTTTCATTTGTGTCCCTTATACTCTTGATATAATATTTCTCACTCTGTTATATGCTTATAGTTGTTTATCACTTTCATTTGTATCCCTTATACTCTTGGCATAATATTTTTCACTCTGTCATGTGCTTATAGCTGTTTGCTAATTTTCAGGAAACAATGCAATTCATAAATAATTTTTGAAAAGTCTTAAATGCGGAGCTGCAGATAGACACACACAACACTTTTATAATATATTTATATGTAATATCAGCCTTTTTGGTCAATAAATTTTGTAATAAAAATAGAAACTCCGATAATTATTTTGGTACCGTCACTTAAATATTATTTCCGCTCGCGTTTATTTATTTGTTCAAGAATTGGCCGGAGGTAACTTTAGTTACTGGCCATCACGATACTTAAGCATTAGGTACGGGAAGCGGGTCGTGACAACAATGTTGTTCCAACGATAAAATTGCTATTTTTTAGCTTAACCGGACGACCTGCAGGTGAGCTTTAAAATTCTACACTCTTGGTAGTCGACTACTCGGTCATCCACCCGGTCGACCACTCGATTATCTACTCAATTGACCACTGACCTCTTCAAATTGTTATGTTGACAGCTTTAATTATAGGTAAAACTTGTGCCAAATTTGACGGAGAATATAGTAAAGGCATAATTTAACAGCTCTGATAACTTATCATTAGAGGTGAAAAAAGTGAACTCCATGCTATTTTATAGTAATAGCAGCTCTAATGCCTCACCGTTGGAGTTGCCCTAACATATTAACTATTATCTTTAAAAATAAAAAAGAAATTCCACCTCACCTCTTAGCTCCATATATCAATCAATAAATGAACAAATTAATCATATTTTATTTTATAAAATGAATGATTTAAGTTTAAATTTATAATTGTCATCTATTTAAAAAAAATAAAATGTAACTTGGTAATGTGTTTAAAAATATTTGATGAAATTATATTTTTGCGCAACTTATCTTTACGGCTAAACCTATTAAATGAATAATTTAAATTATCATTAAAAATCAAATGACCTACGGAATAAAGTAAGGAGTATGAAAGAGAGGAGAAATTATATTTGGCTGAGATAAGACAGTGCCCCAATAATATTTATTGACTAAAACAGTGACACTTTGTAGGGAACAACTTGACAACCAAGTGATGAATAGGGTGGAGCAATGTTAAGATCGAAAACTTACCTGTTGCGATTTTGTGGGGGGCATTTTTTGAATTTATTCTGATAATTCAAATCGTTCATGTTATAGGGTTTATTGAGTAGATCATTCATGAAAAAAATAAAGTCAATTAGACATCTGTATCCTATAATAAGACCACATTTATGTTTAAAAAAAAATAAACAACTAGTATAATTTTGATAATTTTTTTAAAAACAATTATGATATGATCATGGGCTACACATGTCTAATTAATTTTACTCATTCTGTCTAAAAATATTAGTCCTTTTTGGAGAATTTAATGTTTTTGATAGTACAATTATTACATTTCACAAATATTAACTTTTCAAAACTATCATTTTTAAAAAATTAAAATAGTACAATTTTTTTTTAGGAACATCAATTGCCATAAGGACAAATTAGGAAATTTATATTATTTTAATCATTGATTTTTAAAAATAAACTAAATAATAAAAAATGAAATAAGAAACTAATATTTTGAGATGTGAGAAATATATATATATATATATAGGGTAAATTACACTTTGTCTTCCTAAAATTTCACCAATTTCTCACTTTGGCCCTTTAAGTTTAATTTTTCTCACTTTGACTCTTCATGTTTGCAATCTTTCCCACTTTGACCATTTAAGTTTAATTTTTCTTACTTTGGCCCTTTATATTTGCAATCCATCCCACTTTGGCTCTTCATATTTGCAATCCTTCCCACTTTATTCCTACACTAACTTCCATTAAAAAAAACTAACAAAATCTACCACATCACTAACACATCAGCTCCATGTGTGATATAAAAAATTCACTAAAGACGCAAAAAAATAAAAAATAAAAAATAAAAAATAAAAAAATAATAATTGGAATTATTTTTTAGTCTTTAGTGAGTTATTTTTTCTCAAATTTATTCATAAATATTATTACATTATAGATGCATCTAGATTAAAAGCAGCTAAAAAAATGAAAACAAATTTAACTAAAAAAAGAAATTTTTTTACTAAAGACGAAAAAAATAAAAATATACTGACTCAAACATCTGTATTGTCAATTCTGAAATGAAAAATTACTATCATTTTTTTTTTCTCCTTTAGTGAACTTTTTTTCTTTTTCTAGTTAAATTTGTTTTTATTTTTTAAGCTGCATCTAATCTAGATGCATTTATAATGTAATAATGTTTACGAATAAATTTAAAAAAAAGTTCACTAAAGATCAAAAAAAAAATGTCAATTTTATTTTTTTATTTTTTTACATCTTTAGTGAATTTTTTACATTACATATAACGCTAATGTATTAGTAATGTGAAAAATTCTGTTACTTTTTTGGATGGAAGTTAGTCTAGGAGTAAAATGGGAAGGATTGCAAATATGAATGGTCAAAGTGGAAATGATTGCAAACATGAAGGGCCACAGTGAGAAAAATCAAATTTAAAGGGTCGAAGTGAGAATGAATGCAAACGTAAAAGACCAAAGTGAGAAAGATTGTAAACATGAAGGGCCAAAGTGAGAAAAATCAAATGTAAACATGAAAGGCCAAAGTGAGAAGTAGATGAAATTTTAGGGGACAAAGCGTAATTTACCCATATATATATATATATATATTTTTTTTTGAATGATGTGTGTATTTTTTGAATGATGTGCCAACACCCTTCCCTTCTCCTCGACCATAGGAAGCGCAACTAGCAATGCTAGGTGTCATGAAAAATCTTTTATGAAAATCATGAATGTTTTGTGACCCTTGAATTACACTTAGAATAAAGCACTACACACTAATCAAGGTAATCCAAGGATCATAAATTTTTCATGAAAATTTTTTTATGATCCCTAATTTTTCCCGAAGCGCAACACTGCTTTGGCGTCCTGCCTTCCTGATTTTTTCTCTGGAGATATCCGTAGGCTCTCTATCTGGTGAGCTTACCGCAAAAGAAAAAAGAGGACCACCAAATAATCACTCCAAAGAGAGTGGTATGAATAGCGAGTGGTTCTATATTTTCTAATATGTCATTTTTATTTTTATTCAAATTGAGAGAGATAAAGAGTGAAAGGATGAAGGAGGAGGAGTGGGAGGATGAATTAGGTGCTCCATTAGAGTTGCCAAGTGATTTTCATGAATAGCATTCGGTTAAAAAAAAAATTCATGAATAGTATTTAAGGACACGTGTCTAACATACAATACCGAGGAAAAAGAAGCAAATCAGAGACACAGGAAGCTTCATGAAAAGAATGAGAGGAGGTGGCGAAAGCTAACGTCAACAACAAAGAGACTTGCGCACACACTCACAGCAAACGAAGAGAGAAAATTCTAGAGAGAGAGAGAGAGAGAGAGAGAGAGAGGAGGGAGAGAGATGGGTAATTGGGGTTACCGCATCAACAACACTGTAGGGTGCAATTACATGGTGACACAACCACAACAACAAAGACTACCACAGCAGGATCATGAAGGATCATTTTCATTAGCATATCAACAAAACAGCCTTTGTTGCTTTACTACCACATATCGTTTTGTTGCTTTACTACCACATATCCTATATAATCAATCTTTTCCATCTACAATCTGTGCAATTCTCTATTTTGTGTCTGTCTCTTGGGCTGCTCTTGATAGTGATCTCAGGCTTTGAAGTTTTTCATCAACACCCACAAGGTTAATTCTTCGATTTTGGTCTCACTTTGCTTGATTTGTGAGTTTCTGTTATGTGGGTATACACCGATTTTGTTTATGATGGTTGTGATTGATGATTTTGTTGTTTGAATTTCTTTGTTCTCAATGCATCCTAATTTCTAAAATTAGTCACTTCAACGGCCTCCAATAGTTATTTGGGTATCTAAAATACAAGCTAGATGAACCTTGTTTGTTGATGTAATTACGATTAGTATGATTGTTATATTTTAGTACTGATAAGAGTTAGTTGAGTCTTTTTATTTTGTAAATAGGTGGCTAGGCCTCTTTAATAATTAATTTATGATATTTTGATATTGAATATTGAATATTATTATATTTTACTACGATAAGAGCTAGTTGGATTTTTTATCCTATAAATTGGTGGTTAGGTCCCTCTAGTACTCAAGTACTAAGTTTATGATATTTTGATATTGAATATATCAGAACTTGAGAGCTTTTGTATCCATTTTGGATTCAATATCAGAACTTGAGAGCTTTTGTATCCATTTTGGGATTTTCTTGATAATGAAATATATTTCTTGATTTGGCTCTAACAGTTGTCCCAACCATTCTTGTTAATCTTAAGCCCGCCAAGGAAGGAGATTTTCACTCCATGAAAAGAGAAAATTGTATGAAGATATTGAATTTTTCTAAAACAAAAAATCATTAAATTTACCAGACAAGTTTTAATTTTTTTGAAAAAAAAACAGAAATTGAAAACTCAATCAAAGAAGGTGAATGAAATTTCCTCTCTCTCATGGAAAAGACATGGAAAAACAAAAGAGAAACAAAGCTAACATCAAGCAAACATTACAAATTATCATGGAAAGATAAGAAAACTCCATATACCCTAATATGCATATATTTCTCCACGAAATCATAAATCATGATCATGAAACTATTACGTAGAACATGCTAACTATACTTAAAATCATGTGAAATTAATTAGAACATGATTATTATGAAAAATATGGCAGTCCAACTCAAAATCATTGTTATGACATGAAAACCCTAATCATGCGACTCTAGCTGAATAGTAGACTACTACAAGATAATAATAACCCTAAGCATGCAATTTATAGTGAAGTGTAAACTACTATGTAATGAAATCTTAGGTGTAAATACCTTGGAAATGATATAAAAATCAAAATCTGAAGACCTTCAGTCGTTCGCTTGTTCCCTCGGATTTTGAAGGTTGAGATTCCCATTAACCCTTTTATGAGATTGTGAGAAGTCAAGGGAGAATAGAAAGGAATTGAACCTTGGCAATCCAATATGGCTCAACTTGGCTTTGAACATGCTGTTAAGGGGGGTTTGGATGGGCTAAAATTAGTCTCGGCTTATTCAATTCTGGATTAAAGCTGACAAATTGGAAGTTCCTGACTATCTCTCAAGTTCATTGAGTTACGCTATTAAAGCAGGGCCAAGCATTATAAACAGTCAAAATAGGATGTCTATAGCGGCTCGCTGCAAATCTGTCACACGAATCCGCATGACCCACACCTCCATACTGAGGTATCCTACATAGTTCATCACTTTGCCGTCTATTGCAAATAAAAGGGGTGTTTGAGCAAAATCACTCTGTAATTCTCTGAATTTCACCGATGTGTCCTACATAGTTCATCACTTTGCTGTCTGTTGTGGCTCTTCCTCTCCTCGTTTGTGCGAACAACCAGAAAGATCACTGTCATGACCCAAAGTAAAGTGAAAGAGACCTAGTTTACATTAGGTGTACACCTTTTCGTTACGTCAACCTTCTCAATTAATCTACCTGGAGTTTCCTTCCAACAACATATCTGGCTAGAATTCCTGTACACTAGTCTCCCTCGTACCTATATGCCCACGTCGCGTTTGCGTACCTTTGTGCCTATGTGTGCATCAGCAATTGTTGTTCATCTTGTTTATCCACACTCTTCTCCTACTTAAGTCGTCCACCCATACTACTTGTTTGATGTTTGATGGCAGCTCCACCTATCACAATGCTTCTCACGAGTCTGTGTAATCCATCCAATCAACACACCCAATCAGTAACTCAGCTATTGAATCAAGTCTTTGAGTAGATTCTTAAATAATCGAATGTTGTTTGGAGTACAATTATGAGAGTGATTTGGGTATTAAAAAAAAAGTCGTTAACCAAACTAGACATTATAGGATAAATTACACTAAGGACAACTTAGTTTTAGAAAAATACAATAAGCTCATAAATTTGACATAATTATGTTAATCTTTCCTATATTAAGACTAAAACAAATAAAATTAATAGGGTAAATTACAAATACACTCTCTGAGATTTACTTAAAATACAGATTACCCCTGTAGTTCTAGAAATTACAAATATCTCATTATTAGAATTTTTTATTTAACAAAATTAACAGAAAAATGAAATTCCTAACTACTCTCTTATACAACAATAAAATTACATGGATTGTTAATTAAAATATATTTCTGACATCGTTAAAATTGTTAATTACTTGATTTATTAATAAAAAGGATCAATTGTTATGCGATTAAAAACTTGAAGGACGTGATGTAATTTCCAAAACCACAGGGACAATATGTATTTTAAGTAAATCTCAGGGGATTTGTTCATAATTTACCCAAATATGGTATGTGAACATGAGAATAGTCAACGATAAACTAACGAAATATTGATGAAAATGGAAATAAGTGTTACTTTAATCAAAATTATAAAGAAACATTTAGCATTTGGTAACGTTTAGGTTTTTGGCTTATGTTTACAAAAATTTTATAAATTGAGTTTTGTTTATTTTTAGAAAAACATAAACTACAAACGCGTTTGGTTTAAACAAAATGTTTAAAAAATTTTAAAAACATAAACTAAAAAATATATTTATTCAGGTCTAAAATATTTTTATTTATTTTTTATTATTTATGACAATGGGATCATACACATTATAATTAAAAAAAAAATTAAATGAAAAAAATTTATTTGAACAAAAAATTAATTGAAAAAAAAATTTTTGTTAGTAATATTTTTAAATTTCTGTTTAAAAACAAACATAAACTCATTTTTTGAGTTTACGTTTTTTTCTCAAATTTAAAAAATGAGATAACCATTTATAAACAAAAAAAATTATCAAACAAGTTTTTATGACAGTTTTTTAAAATTTTGTAAATATAAACTGAAAACGAAATGGTTACCAAATAAGTAGCGTTCAAATTGATTGTTTAAGAAACCATTCTGAATGGCTAATATTTTGTATAATATTTGAAAGAAGGAGGCAGATTCTCTTCAATCCACAAAGTATCGTGTTGTTTAGGTTTGTGAAGCCCACCATGAATCCTACCTTGGTGATCTGGATCATTTACTTTTTAGATCACATGTAGATCATCCATGAGAAAAATCAAGTTGATTCGATAACCATAAACACGTTGGTTTATTGCATGTCCCCAAAAAAATAGATAGTCTAGTTTTCAAATAATATTTTTTGTTCATTTATTTGCAAATAAGGGTCATAAACTGATATGGCTACAGTTATCAGATCGATTTGATTTTTTTCATAAATGATCTACATGTTGTGAACGGTTTAAATTATTGAAATGAGACCCATGATAGGGCCATAGGCCCAAAGAGCATAATCTTAAGAATCTGCATTCTTGAAGGAAGTCTTCTTTGACTTAGTATTTTAAACTCTTTACATGGTCTTCCACACCTAGAAAAACAATAAGGAGAACAGGTTAGGTGTGAACTGTTAGGAAATCGTCTCTTCCTAACTGAATTAGGATCTGTGAGATACAAAATTGCAAACAAGAAAGATAAACGAATCAAAGAAATCACACATACACAAAGAACACAAATGGCTACTGTGATTTTCACTGTAATAAGAAAACAATACAACTCTCTTACAGAAAAGTGGCGTCCCCTTCATCTATTTATAAGTATAGAATTAGGGTAACCTGGCAGCAAGAAGAAATTACTAAAGTACCACTTAGAACCCCCTTCCTTTGGGGGAGGCTCCCCAAACCCCCCATTGGACCTAGGGAACAATATTTATCAGGGTCCACAAACCCAACATGAGCCTTATGTTTAGAAACACGAAAACAAAATAATTTTATAAAGGAAAAAAAGATTTTAACTTACAATTTAAGTCTCATAATTTTACTTATAATGAAATGACAGCTTTATTATTTTATTTTTTTTGTAAAATTTTGATTTGTCATAAATACAATCATGTAAAGTTCAACTTCTTTGTGATGTCATTGTGGACAAATTGTGAGTCTCGAATATTTCTCTTTTATAGATAATGATTATATTTGTGTATTGTAAAATACTTATGATATCATGGGTTTGTATAATATTCATAATTTTGATTTTAAACATGAGCTGATATGTATGGGTTTTTGTCCTTTCAATACTGATATACCTTGATATATCAATTTGAATTAAAGTCACATTTGTCTAGGCCAACTCCCTATGTATACGGTCATTTTGACTGCTATAAATCTCTTTTTTGAGGCTCATAATTTTAAAAAATTCACAACCATGACAGAAAATTCTCGATATGTATCAGTCGATACATCCAATACCATTAGCATGTGACCGATACCAATATATCTCTCAATATCACTATTTAAAACTATGTTCATAGCATACATGAGCAAGGAGACCCCCTTTTTACCCACCCCAAAACAAGGGGACCCCTTTCCCTTTTTAGAATTTTTTTCCCATCAATGTATTTTTTGTATTTAATTTTTGTGTTGATAGATTTATTGGAACTTGACTGAAGTGGGTAACTTGTACTTGATTTTTGTGTTTGTAGATTTATTGAAACTTTGACTGACATAACTGGCTTTTTCGCTTGTAAACTTTTTGCTCAACTCATGCATTGTATTTGGATTTTAAATTCGTAAAAAAAGTTACAAAAGAGAAAATAAATTAAACACATACTTTTTTTGTATACAAATCTCTACACAAATCCGTACACAAGAGAAAAAAGCAAAAGAAAAACAAATATGTTTTTAGATCATAAAAAATAGATGTTCTCCATAACAAGAGGTACATACCACATGATGCTATAGTATAGAAAAATATACTCCTTTGAAATGTCTGTCCTGCTGAAAACAATGAAGAATAAGAGATTCAAATTTATTCATGGCAGTATAAATAATCCAATTCCATACCCACCAAGAAGCACAAGACATGTTATGGGACTCATCATTTGCAAAGGTGGAATGCAATATCTTGAGCTCCTTCTCTTATTTTCTTGTTTTTGTTTAAAGTTTTCTATTGCAATAGACACCATTACAGTCACTCAACCCGCCACTGACCGCGAAAAGATAATCTCAAGCAACAAGGTCTTTCAATTGGGATTCTTCAACCCTGTCAATAATACCAATTGCTATGTCGGTATTTGGTACAACAATGTGCCTGTGAGGACTGTGGTGTGGGTTGCTAATAGAGACATGCCTCTAACCAACTGTTCTTCTGGGACTCTGATCATAGCCAAAGATGGCAATCTAGTACTTTTGAATGAACAGAACGAGATTATTTGGTCATCCAATGCTTTAAATTCCACGGCTAATTCAAGTGCTCAGTTGTTAGACACCGGGAACCTTGTATTGAAAGATAATTCTAATGTAAATACTAGATGGGAGAGTTTTAAGTACCCTTCAGACTCGCTCATACCGAAGATGGAACTTATCAGTGATGCAAGTACAGGTGAGAAGAGACTGTTGAAATCATGGAAAAGCCCTTCTGATCCATCTGTTGGAAGCTTCTCTGGCGGGATTAATCTTTTAACCATCCCAGAATTCTATATATGGAATGGTAGTCATCCATATTGGCGTACTGGTCCTTGGGATGGTCAAATCTTTATTGGAGTGCAAAACATCAGCTCTTCATATCATGATACTGCTAATGTTAAAGATAACAAAGAAGGAACTGTATCTTTGACTGCCTTTCATATAGGTACGTTAACATACTTTGTCTTGAGTCACCAAGGAACTCTATTGAAGATGCTTTGGAATAAAGGGAAGCAAGAGTTGGAGGTTGCATGGTCATTACCAGCTGAGTGTGATGTATATGGTAAGTGTGGGCCATTTGGAAGTTGCAATTCAAAGGTCTCACCAATTTGTTCCTGTTTGAGAGGGTTTGAGCCAGCGCTCGTGGAGGAATGGAATAGTGGAAATTTTACTGGTGGGTGCACAAGGAGGACAGCTTTGCAATGTCAGAGAAATATTAGTAGTAGCAGCCAAGAGAGCAGAAAAGATGGGTTTTTGAAGCTGACAACAATGAAAGTGCCAGAACTTCCAGAGTGGTCATCGACTCTAGCAGATGAGTGTGAAAATCAGTGCTTAAAGAATTGTTCATGCACAGCTTATGCATATAAATTTGGCATTGGTTGCATGTTATGGAATGGAAACTTAATCGACATGCAGAAATTTTCCTTTGGTGGAGTAGATCTATACATCCGTGTGGCACATTCAGAGCTCGATAATATATTTTGCCTTCCATATTCTTGTTTAACTTAAGTTTGTGCTTCAACTTATTCCATTTTGCTTTCATTGTTTGTTTAGATTAATAAAGTACAAGTTAACCAGATTTCACTTACATATCTGACATTTTTTTGTTAATTCTCGAAGTACTTTAGTCAATTTTTGTTGCATTAACAAACTTTGTGCTATGATTTTCTGAAGAAACTTAAATGGCTATAACATTTGTGATAAACTTGTAATTATGTGGTCTATGACTTTGTTCTAGCTAAACTCATTTGATGTTTCTTCCAATTCACAGACAAAATTCGAAACATGAAAGCTGTCATTGCAATTTCAGTGATTATGGGGTCAATAATTGTTGTTGTTTGCACACACATTTCATGGAAGTGGATGGTTAAACACGGAGGTACGTACAACCAAATAGAGTTATCTTATCTAAAAAATATATGAAAATTGAATATTTGCTCTAATAATTTTTTTTGATAAATAAGTATTTGCTCTAATAATGTAGTCAATAACCTACAACTTGCTTTTGAATCAGGAATGAAAAATACTGAAATGTCGCATCTGGATAATTTGAACCGAATTATACTTGAAGAACTACCACTCTTCGATTTTGAGAAGCTTGCAATTGCAACAGATGAATTTCATGAGACCAATAAGCTTGGACAGGGTGGTTTTGGTCCAGTTTACAAGGTAATGATTGTTCATGTTCAGCTTGATGCAATGTTATTGAAAAGCAAAATTAATCTTGTTCTTGTGTTTGTCTTAGGGGAAATTACCAGATGGACAAGAAATAGCCGTGAAAAGGCTTTCAAGATCCTCTGACCAAGGGCTAGAGGAGTTTATGAATGAAGTTGTGGTGATTTCTAAACTCCAACATCGTAATCTTGTTAAACTCCTTGGATGTTGTGTAGAAGGAGAAGAAAAGATGTTGATCTATGAATACATGCCAAATAAAAGCTTGGATGCATTTCTCTTCGGTTTGTACATGCAGAAGTTCTTATTTATTGTAGTGTGAATTTCATATCTATCTATATTCTAAACTTTTGGCCTTAGCCAAATTATAACTTCTGTGCAACATAATTTCATTTATTTATTTATTTGATAAATACAGCATAATTTCATTTATATTCACTCATTTGTTGTTTTCAACAACATTATTTTAGATCCAAAGAAACAAAAGCTCTTATATTGGAGTAAACGCCTCAACATCATTGAAGGGATAGGTAGAGGTCTCCTCTACCTTCATAGGGATTCTAGATTAAGGATCATTCATCGAGATTTAAAGGCTAGTAACATTCTGTTGGATGAAGAGCTAAATCCTAAAATTTCAGATTTTGGTATGGCAAGGATTTTTGGTAATGATGAACATCAAGCCAATACAAGAAGGGTTGTTGGAACATAGTAAGTTTATGTCTCTTTATCCCAATCTTCATAATTTCATTGCAGAACCCCTTCTTTCTTATGAAATTAATCTAATGCAATAAAATCAATTTTATCATGATGCAACGGCTATATGGCTCCTGAATATGCAATGCAGGGGAGCTTTTCCGAGAAATCAGATGTATTCAGTTTTGGGGTATTGTTACTAGAGATTGTAAGCGGAAGACGGAACACTAGTTTTTATGATGACGAGCGAGCTTTGAGCCTTTTAGGATATGTAAGTCCACTTGAGTCATTTGCATCATTTAGTTATCTAATAATCCAAGGTTTATTCACAGTTCAAACTTAACTTTTACATGGCATATCACTACTAAAATTTCAGGCTTGGAAATTGTGGAATGAAGATAAGATTGTGACACTAATAGATCCGAGGATATCTTGTCAAGATTTTGGACCGGAGATCTTGAGATGCATTCATGTTGGACTATTGTGTGTGCAAGAATTTGCAATAGATAGGCCTACCATATCTGCAATTCTTTCTATGCTAAGTAATGAAATTTCATATCTTCTAAAGCCAAAGCAACCTGCATTTACTGAAAGACCAACAACATCAAAGAGACAGTCTTCGCAAAATAATCAGAGACGATGTTCTAGGAATGAACTTACTATTACAACTGTTGATGGTCGATAACATCCAAGGTGTTGAGATGATTATTTTTATTTTTGTTCTTTCCATTTACATGTACATGAGGATTTTTGTTGAAGTTTCAAAGTTAGTTTACTTTTCATTGCAATTTTAACCAAGATATCTCACATCAAGTAGTTTACTGATAGACCACCTATCTGTTAAGGGAGAGTCATTATAGCTGAATGAGCTGTAATTGTTTTGAGTTTCCTAGTCTGTAATGTGACAGCTGGCAGTGAGGTCGTTAGGGATTAGTTAGTATTGTAATTAGTTGTATAAATATTCTTGTATTATCTGTAAAAGATTGGGAAAAGAATGAAAAGTTTTCTAGTTCTGTTTTTCTCTCTCTATCTTTTCATGGTATCATAGCATAAGACCAAATTACCATTGCGACATTACTTCCTCACATTCTTTCTCTCCGTCTGCTTCAATTCCTGTTGAATCAAGCTCTAGAACAAGATTCACTCTTCAAAGTCCTCTTTTTTTTTTTACTATTGGACATATCTAATTTGGTTCCAATTAAGCTAGATTATTCCAATTTCATACTCTGGCAGTACCAAGTTACTACAATATTATGTGCTTATGACTTTCTAGGGATCATTGACGGTTTGAATTCGTGTCCTGGTAGGTGTTTATGTAAAGAATCTGGTGACTTAATAGAGAATTTAAACCCAATTTTTTTTTATCAATGGAGGATTACAGATCAAGCGCTGGTTACCCTAGATTCTATTGATTCTTATCTTTAATGTATTAAGCCTATTCAAGACAGACTTACAACCATTTCAATCTATGTTGATAATGAAGAACTTCTACATAGCACATTAAATGGTCTTTCGAATGAATATAATGCCTTTCACTTAGCAATATAAGAACTTGAAATGAACCTCCATCATTTGAGGATCCACATGTTCTTTTTTCAATACATCGGAAGATGATCCACGTGTTCTTCTACATGCTGAAGAATTGTTGCTCAAGGAATCATCTGATTCAGTTAGACCAGTGGACTTTGCTGCTACTAGTAATTCATGCAAGACAACATGTTACTTCTTAGCATCATTACATTCAACAATCATTCATTTAAGATTTAGCTCATTATTTAGAAATAAAAGGTTTGTCACTACTCCTTTTTCCAATTGAGGTGGAGGATCACAACAGTACAAATCACCTTCTTTTCAAGATTTCAGCAGACCTATTCGTCAGATCTATGACATATGACAAATTGGTCACATTGCCTTGGACTATTATTATCGCATGAATTATGCCTATCAAGGCATGACACGTCCTCCTAAATTGGCTGCCATGTCTAATCTCTCTCTCAGTCATGAGTTTCAAGGCAACGATACGGTTTCTATTTGCAATGATCAAGGCTTACTTATCTCTCATTATGGTAACAGTCTCTTAACTACAGATTTTCATACTATCAAACTTGATAATGTTCTTAGAGTTCCTCACATTTCCTCTGATCTACTTTCTGTTCATAAACTTTTTTGTGATAAAAATTGCTCTTTTAATTTTGATGATTCTCATTTTACCATTCAGGACAAACACTTGGAGAGAGTCCTCTACGTAGGCCTGAGTAAAGATGGCCTCTACCCAATCACAGTCACGGTCATGGTCTTTCCTTCACCTGATGCTTCTTCTATTGCTGCTAATGTTGGAGCTAGGGTTTCTCATCCACTTTGGTGTGACAGAACAACAATGCTCTTCACTAGATGCTCAACACTCTTTCTATTTCTTTAGAAGATCCTTCTTTTTTTTGCTTCAGAATAATAAGAAAATTGTTTGTGAACATTGCTTTAAATGTAAAATGTCTCAATTATCTTTTCATACATCTACTATAAGAGCTTCTGCTCCTTTAGATCTAGTTCGTAGTGATGTTTGGGGAGTTGTTTCTACATATGATTTTAGGTATTATGTTTCCTTTTTGGATTAGATTCACATGGTTCTTCCCTTGGAAATATGTCTCAGGTTTTCTCTACCTTTTGTCACTTTAAAGTTCATATGTTGAGAACTTCTTTTCTGAAAAAATAAAACTTTGACTCTGGTTGGGAAGAAAACATTTTAGTTAAAAAATCAGAAAGGTACTAAAAAAAAAAAATTCAACTCATATAAAAAATTAAAAAATCCTTCTCATTCACTCATTTTATTTATTTATTTATTTATTTATTTTTGTAAAAAGTCATTTCCAAACACTTTTTTTTTTACTTCATATTTTAATAAAAATAAAAATTAAAAATTACTCCCTACAAGCTTATATTTATTGGGAAAATTACTTTGGGAAAATTATGTGTAGGTGAGAGAAGGGAAAAAAAATTATTAACACATGAAGGGTGCAAGTGTGTCGTGGGTTTGCACCTCTCATCTGTTAATAATTTTTTTCTTCTTCTCTCACCTATATGTAGTTCCCCCAATTACTCATCACTTGTACCATCAAAAAATTATTACAAAATGATAAAAAAAAAAATAATTATAATTATAATTATTAATATGTATAAAGTTTACCATTTATCTATAAATTTTTTCAAAAACCAACACTTAATTGAAATTTTCCCATATTCACCAAGTTTGTTGTCACACTCTAGAACATAATGGAGTTGTGGAAAGGAAACATTGGCATATGAGACTGCCGTTTCCTTATTTTTTAAAGCTTATGTGCCTTTAAATTTTTTGGTGTTTTGCTTTTGTTACTGCTGCAAATTTAAAATTTAAAAAAAAAATATTAATTACTAAACATATTAATTTTTTGAAATTTTAAAAAATTAATTATCAAATCTCATTTGAATTAAAGCCTAATAGTTATGCAGGATAGCTTTTTAATTTAAAGTAACACGTTCAAATATTATAAAGAGGAATTTGATATTTTTATTGCTCACTTTTCTCACTAACAACTAATGAGGCAACCATATAAATTGTGGAGATGGGGTGGCACTGTTGTGTAGCTATTAGGGCCTATTTCAGGACCCGTTTCAATAATCTAAATTGTTCACATTTTAGGATACATGAATAGAGTATGAGGGCTGCTATTTAACTACTTTATTTCTTTGGATCCCCCACTGTTTCATTTTTTTTAATTCTAATTTTATCCAAAGATAAAATTTCATTTCTACCTTCATCCCTAAACCTCTAACCCTAATTTTCCAAATTCTAACCTTAATTCCATGGAAAATGATTTGTCCCCCTAAAAAAACCCCCCTAATCCCCCTAATGCCCAAAACGACGTCGTTTTGGGCATTTTTTTTTTTTGAGCTGTGATTGGGAGCCCAAATGTGGGAGCCCCGAATGCCCCTAATACACAAAAACGTCGTCGTTTTTGTATTTATTTTTTTTTTTTTTTCGGCAGAAGGAAGAAGACGAAGAAGAGAAGGGGAGGAGGGGAGGGGAGGGGAGGAAGAGAAGGAGGGAGGGGAGGAGAGGGGGCCAACAAACTCTGGGCTAAGGCAGGGGGCGGCGAGGCAGAGGCGGAGCTGCGACGGCAGGACTGCTGCGACGAGCTGGAGCTGCTGCGACGAGCGACGGAGGGCGACGATCGGGCGGCTGCGGTCGTCTTCCCCGATCTTCTCTCTCTCTCTCCCTCTCTCTCTCTCGGGGCATTCGGGGCGGGGCTCATTCGGGCACCAAATCTTTATTCTTTTTTTTGCCTTGGTTTGAAATTTAGGGGGATTAGGGGGGGTTTTTTTAGGGGATGTAGCACAACCCTAATTCCATCACCTCTGGCATGCAGCCGTCCACCTTCCCGTCACCCCCAACCCCAACCCCAGCCCCAGCCCCAGCCATCATCGCAACACTTTTCTTTTCCTTCTCATTCTTTCCACCACCATGCCGCTACCATCACCGCCCATTACCCACTGCTGGTGCCAGCACCTCATTCTCCTCTTCTTCCTCCTCTTATTCCGAAACCCTAACCATAGATCTAAATCCTAACCCTAGCCCTCCTCTTCTTCTTCTTCTTCGTCTTCTTCTTCTCTTCTCTCCAGATTTGAAATCGCGATCTCCACTGCAATCACGATCGAGCGAGCACTACAATCGCGATCTCTAACCTTGCCGATTGTGATCGCGAACCCCACCACCACTATAATCTCTCTCTTTGCACATGGTTAGGTCATTACGGTTTGGAGGTGCGATGGCGACACGACAGGATCTGGGTTGCTCGTCGATTAAGATGAAGATTTGAGTTGCTGGTAAGGATGAAAATAGCGATGGTTGGGGTCTCCAGAGGCTGGGTTACGATGAAGCATGGGGTGATGCACAAGAGGGGGGGAAAAGAGAGGCAAGGGCAACTAGAGAAGGTCGCCATTGGAGGAAGGGGTCGCCGACGGTGATAGGAGTGAGGGGAGAAGAAGAAGAGAAGAGAAAGCGGCGGTGAGGGGTTGCGGGTTGGCCACCAGAGATAGTGGCGGTGGTTGTTAGAGTTGGTGGGGATGGGATTAAGGTTAGGGTTAGGTCTAGGATTTGGGTTTGGGTTTGGGGTTAGGAGTATAGTTGGTATTAAGGTGGAGGTTCAAAGAGAAAATAGAGGGGACTCATTTTGCTGGGCAGGGGGTTTGCCAAAGTAAAATGGTAGGGGTTAATAGTAGCTCTCATAGAATATACATGTAAAAAATTAAATTGATTAAACATCGTTAACCATTTCATTAACTCACATTTGTATTCAGTTTTGTACGCTAACTCACATTTGTCATTCATTTTGATATCTAATCAATTTAATTTTTTACGGGTATGTTCTGCTTAATATACTCTAAAAAGTGAAATGTTTAGATTTTCGAAAAATGTCCGAAATGAGCCCTAATAACCGCACGACAGTGGGCACAATAGTCACCTTGTTGATAATGTTATCTATAGAACAAAATGTCGATCTTCAAATGAGGTTGGCACTCAAGATTGTATATATACACTAGTTTACAAGGCCCGCGCTACTATTACAATAAATTTAAGTTTTGTATTTTAATATTTTTTAAAAATAAGAATATTACTTTATGAAATTGAATAGAATAAATTATTAGATATATGATAGAATTATATAAATTGTATTATAAATAATAGCAATTAGAAAAAATATAATATATCCTATCATTTTAACATAATTATACTCTTTTTTTCTTAGTAAGACTAAAATGACCGAAATTATTGCCGGTGTGAAGACATAGTGATAAACAAAATGAAATATACATTTTAGTATAAAAGAGATAAGATAATTCCCCCATCTAAAAAAAATAAAATTGAACTAATAAAGAAGTAAAAGAGAATACATATATATACAAATGACCCATTTTATTAATAAATAAATCATACTTGCATAACAAATAATCAATTTTATTAATAAATAAATCATTAAATCAATTAATAATTTTTAATGATATGAAAAATATCTTTCAGTTAACTATTTTGTTAATAAATAAAGTATTAAGTCAATTAATAGTTTTTAATGATATGAGAAATATTTTTCAATGAATAATTTTGATAATTTATTATTGCATAGAAGAGTAGTTTTTTTTTTTGGATTATTGTGTTAAATTAAAATTTATAATAAATTATAGTTGTAATTTGTAGTATTATGGGACTAATTCATATTTTAAACAAACTTTATGGATGTATTTGTAGTTTGTTAAAAAATAAAAGATTAATATTTCATAATTAACCAAGAATGTTTGCGTATTTATGAAAGAACCTTCACTCAAATTAGTACACCATTAGTAAATTATACAAAATGAAAGGAAAAAATAGGAAATTCATAAACAAGCTAAGGGTAAAATAGGGAACCCAAGACAAACATTATCAACCAAAGTAACCAAAATTTATTACATAATTTCCAAAAGGCCACCATCCAAATTGTTTCACCAACCAAACTAAACGGTAAAATAGTAATTTCAAAACAAGCTAAGGGCAAAATAGGGAAAAAAAAAAGAACAAGCCACAAGCAGCAAAACACCAGAGTTGGGGTGCCTGCTGTGCACCCAGCACAGTAGGCATTGTTGTACGGTCCTATGGGCTTATTTTGGGGTCCGTTATGATAATCCGAACTGTTCACATTTTAAAGTACATCGAGTAAAATATACCTGTAAAAAATTAAGTTAATCGGATATCGTTAATCCTTTCATCCACTCACATTTGTATTCATTTTAATACTTTAAATCACAATATCATTTTTTTTTTTAAGATACAAATGTGAGTGGATGAAAAGGTTAACGACGTCTGATTAACTTAATTTTTTACAGGTATGTTCTACTCGATGTACTCGAAAATGTGAACGGTTCGGATTATCAAAACGGATCTTGAAATAAGCCCATAAGGCCACACACTAGTGCCTGCTGTGCTGGGTGCACAACAGGCACCCCAACTCCCAAAACACCTCTTATATATATAGATATATCGTGACAAAAGGGAAAAAATAAAAGATTTGACTTTTCTCATTTTAAAATTTTAACTTGAGGAAATTGAGGAACTTGTGAATCTTCCTATTTGTGTGATCTGAACAATTTATTTTATAAGACTCTCAATATATTATTTATGAAATAAATAAGATCGATCCAATAATTGTAATATTTTTATTTTATCATATTTGTATTTAAAAAATAGACAATAAATATGTTTTTAAAAATAGACTATCAATTTTTTTAAAGATAAATATAATAAAATAAAAATATTACAATTATCAGACCAACATAATTTTTTTTCGATACTTAAAAAGTTTTACAAAATAAGATCATTGAAATGTTATTCGTGAAGTACCCTTTATATCTTGAGAAAAGTTAACAATAGCGCACAAACATCAAATACAAAATAAAATACAGATGTCTCACATATTTTGTGACATCCCAAAATACACTTCATTTTTGAACCTCCCAAAAAAAAATGTAATTATAATATTTTCTGGGTCATAGTAGGAATATGGAAACTTTAGGCCATAGTAGGAATATGAAAACTTGGGCAACTGTTGAGGCCTTGTGGAATGCACGGCTTGGCTGCACAATGCAGTATAGTAACTTTTGAATAGTAATTTTCTAGAAGCCTCGTGGAAGGCGTGGCTTGCACAGTGCAACATAGTGCTGCGTAGTAAGAATTTTTGAGGTGCATGGGAAGGAAACCGTAAGAAATAACAAGCGAGGGATATATGAGAGAGTAAACCAAAGCCAGAAATAAGTAAAAGATTAGTCTTGAGGTCCGTTTTATTATATTAGTTTTTATAGTATATTATTTTGTTAACTGAACCTTATTTGCTTAAAAAGGGAAATCCATAGATACCACTGTTCTGAAATGTGTTTTTGAATAATGATTTTATAAGTACCACCACAGAGGTCTCATGCTTTTGGGGACATAAATAACCATTGGCCTTCTGATTAGTCACTTTTGTAACTTTTTGATTAGTCACTTTGTAACCGTTTGTCAGTTATGGATCCATTGACTCTCTGTTCTGTTCTGTACCGTATGCATGATCATTTGCTTATATGATCTCTATATTATATGTCTGTGGTTTAAAATGATTTCCGTATCATGTACTCTGTCATTTTAATAAACGAATCTTTGTTTAACCTGAATAAACATCCATGGTGATTTTTATACCCTTATACTCTTAGTATAATATTTCTCTCTGCCATATGCTTATAGTTGTTAACCATTTTCAAGTGATGAAGCTTAGGGAGGGGCTTGTTTCCTTGCCCTTATGTTGATGTAATTGCATCAGGGCTTGGGTAGACATAGAGCACATTGAAAAATAAGTCTCGCCCTGTTGTTGTAAGAAACTCCAATGTATGTTTTAATAAAATAAATATTTGGGTACTCTTTTATTTTGTTCCGCTGTGTTTTTCATCTGATACATTTTGGTAGTGGTTTATGCTTGTCTTGTTGCAATGCCAAACCTCTGGGGCATCGGGTTGAGTCGTGACATATTTGTTTCATTCTATGTTTGGTATTTATCTGTGTTCATAGCATTACCTAAAAGTTAAAGGGGGAAACTACAGGTAGGTGGGAAAAAGGGAAAAAAATAGAGAAAATTAGTGATAAATACAATCTAAGGAGAGTATAAGGCATTAGGTCCAGTGGATTTTTTTTGTTAGTGAGAAGTCCACACTTTGTGAAATAAGAAGTCGTAAAAAATATTTTGTTTTCAATTTTAACCCTTGACTTTTTTTTATCTGTTTGACTTTTTGTTGACAATCTGTTCAAATTTATATCTAGTTGTTCAAATATTTTGCCTATCTATTCATAACTATCTGTTCAATTTTTTTCTCTAAATTCTATCTATCTGTTCATTTTTTTCCTATAAATTCTATTTATTTGTTCAATTTTTCTTATTTGTTAAAATAACAATTTCTTATCTGTTACTCAAATTTGAAAACCTATTTTTTTCTATCTGTTTGAAATTCACAAACTAATTTTTCTCTCCGTTGGAATTATCCACCACCAGCAATCAAATATTACACAAAAATTCATAAACTATTATTATCTATTTAAATGTTGAACAGCTTTGTCTTATATCTGTTTCATCATCATCATCATCATCATCATCATCATCAACAACAACTAAAAAAATACAGATCCAAATATACTACACAAACACACACCATCACTATTTAAACCAAAAAAAATCCACCAAAACAGACAAATCAAATCCAAAAATGAAGCTCCAAATGTAACGCCCCGAAAATAATACAATAATTTAACAGTAAAGACTAATACAAAATGACATAAACAGAGTATTAGGCTTTCATTAATCAGAGTCTATTTACAAAAGAGGCACATGCATTACACATTCATAATCTACAGCATATGGCACCAAACTAAATGATCAATGAAATAAATGCCTTACGGGCTTACAACTTTCCAAGATGTTGCTTGGTTACAACAAAATGAGTCAGAAGCTCAATACAAAATAAAGCCCTAGACTTGTACAAAAGTAAATACAAAATAAACAAAAGTGAGCTCTCAGCTCCACAATCCTCCCAAGCTACTGTCTTGGCGAAGGCATATCACTGGCACCTAAAAATGATTTTTCCCAAATAGGGTGAGTCAAAGCCCACCAGAAACAATTTAGCACAATATATGAATTTTAACAAGGTTATAAACATGATACATATGACCAATGCTCAAAGATAAAATCATTTACAACTCTTTTTTCAAAACTATATTATTTCAAGTATTATATCCCAATCCATTTTATATTAACTCGTTTCATGTCATTTCATATCTCCTCAATTCATGAGTCATATCCATTGTTATCCAGACAACCCAACTGAGACTACAACTCAGTGGTTTTCTTACCACACAACCATTACATACAAACGCTTTAATTTGGTATTTCACGAAAATTTTGTCCGCAGGATCGACACCCATGTATACGTGCGGTTTTTGGGACTTGCACCGAGGACACACAGACCAACTTAATTTAATGAAGTCCATTACATTTCTCCTCCCAAACATCATACATATACAATGTATTAAAACACAGTCATATTCAATGACAACTAATAAGAAATTAGTTTCAATTTACTTAATCCTTATGCAATTTCTACAACAATCATAGCTATCCTCCACTGATAGTCCAAAACAAATATTTCTAAACAGATATACAATCTTCTCAACAGATAAATTATCCAAATTTCCATAGGTGAGAGATAACACGTACCTAACTACACCATTTATATAACTGTCCATCCAATCTCACATTTCTTGTACAATTTTCATTATTTATACAAAATAATTACTTAAGCCATTTTAGGACAAAACTCCAATTTTTCCCAATCTCATCCCAAATACCAAAATCAACCATTTTAACATAACCCATGGTCATGTCCATTCCCAGAACTATTTCAAGACATCCATTTGAAAACCCCTTTTTGGAATTGAAACCCCATACCCTAGGTTTGTTAAAATCACATCAAAATCCAATGTTTCTCATATATCAAGAAATAACCAAGTTAAAACTCATATATAGAAAGTCCCTATCTCAAGCTTAGATGACCAAAACAACAATAGAGGAACTTCAAAGACGCCGAAACCAACTTTTACTCGGATCAAAACGAAGCTCTTAAGACGCTCTACCGTTTTAACAAAGGCACACGGAAAGGCACACGGGTAGAGAAACCCACGGATCTAGGTGGAAACGTAGAGAGAAGGAAAGTTTTAGAGAGAGAGAGAGGCTCTAGATCTAGGGTTTTTGAAAAGTAAAGAGAGAGAGAGAGAAGTGAAAAAGTGATGTAAAATGACCTCATTACGGACTGATATACGAGTAGTCCGCTCGAGTGCAAGAGTTGACGCTCGAACGTCAGACACAACAATTGTTCTGCTTGAGCGCAGGAAGTGACGCTTGAGCGTAGAATACATATATCCAGTAGTTTTGCAGACAAAAAAACATTGCTCGAGCTCAAGATTGGCCGCTCGAGCGCCACCTACTCGAGCGTAGGAAACGCCTCTCGAGCATAGAATACACTCTTCTAGTATTTTGCAGGTCTACAAAAATACTGAGAGTTTGCAAAGCCCGCTCGAGCACAAGAAGTGCTGCTCGAGCGGAGGAGCAAATATCTAGGCAACAAAGGTTTGAAAATCAAACAACCAACCTGTTCCAAACACAACAACTACATTACAACAATCAAGTTTAAGGAAGAATAAGAGGAAAAAGACATGAACAACCATACGGGGCTAGGAACCCTGAGTCTAGAATACACTATAGGTCGGGTCAACTCGATACACCAGTTCCAAAATTGAAAGTAAAACACACATTTCTCAAAACATTTACAATGTTTACATTAAGTTCATATTTCCAAAGCATACACAACATATATAATGTTCTCATATATCCAAAACACATACAATGTTTTCATAGCTCATTAACATAACAATAGTACAATACATGTTCAAATACTAATAAACAAGTTTGGATACTTCTCACGGGTTTCCACCTCACGTTTCCAAGTTGCTTCCTCAACCCCATGATGTTTCCACAATACTTTAACCAAGGGAATTGTCTTACCTCGCAAAACTTGGTCCTGAGTATCCAAGACTCTCACTGGTTTCTCCTCATATGAGGCATCCTCATCTACCTCTAAGTCGGTCCAATCCAGCACGTGCGATGGATTCGGCTCATATTTCCGAAGCATGCTAATATGATACACATCATGAACCCTGGAAAGTTGTGGAGGCAAGGCCAAACGGTAAGCTACCTCTCCAATCTGCTTAAGGATCTCAAAAGGCCCAATGAATCGAGGGGATAACTTCCCACTCTTTTCCAAACCTCATTAAACCCCTCCTAGGTGATATTTTCAAGAACACATGATCTCCCACCTGAAAAGACAAAGGTCTCCTCCTACGGTCGGCATAACTTTTCTGGCGACTCTGAGCCGTAACCAACCTCTTATGGATTAGTGCAACTTTCTCAGTCGTTTCCTGGACCAACTCTGGACCCAACATAAGTACATCACCCTCTTATGGATTAGTGCAACTTTCTCAAAAGCCGATGCTCTGTAACGCCCCAACTTCCGGGCCGTTAAATACGCACAATAATACAACACAAGTAGGATAGATAACCAGAACATCTTAATATACATATATAACTAGAGTTAATATCACAGATAATTCATTTATGTTCCATTATAGGATTACCAAAACATTGCCAAACCAAAAGTCAAAAGGAAAAGAAACAACTAGTCTAAGTCTTCAAATGAACCACAGCTCCAACACTTCATCATGTTTGCCTTCGAAATAACCTTCACCATTGTAATTTGCTTCATCACCTGGCATGACACGCCATGAGCTTGGAATGCCCAGTAAAAACACACACACCCCTATATCTTCTATCAACCAATCAACCATACACAGAACAAAATAGGTAACATAACATACAATGTTACAACAAGGTTCTATGAATTAGTAGTTAGACTAGACATTTAGAATTCCCCAAAGAGATCCTTCTACCCAACCACAACGATTGAACACCGGACTATTCAGAACTCCCCCTTTTGCTGCTTTGCAGACCTTACCACCTATGCCCACCTCCCGGTTATTTACCGGTCAGTGACATTGATGGACCTCAAAAGGGACGGCCAAACAAGTGGACTCGCTTACACCCAAATCATGCCTAGGGTTCGCTTACACCCTGCACATACCATACCAAATCGTGCCTAGGGCTCGCTTACACCCTGCACATACCATACCAAAGGGCTCGCTTACACCCCAAAACCACCGCATAGAGTCTAAATACATCTGTGTCAACCTAGGGGCTCGCTTAGACTGCTTGCGCAAGACTTAACTCATTTGGTTTTAATTCCATTCACATGTTCAATACATAAATCATTCTGAAGCACAAGGGAACGTCACCCACTACCAACCCCTTTCTATTTCCCATTTATTAGATCTTTTGCCAAGCAAGCTAGTCACATTCGGTAATTCGGTAATATAAAAGAGCATGAGATAAACATAAGAAATGAAATATAGCCCATGATAATCATACATAGGTATGGTAAGGCAAGAAAATAACATTAGGCATGTTTTAAAATACTTAGAGACAAACAACACCACAAAACACCATTTCTAGCACTGTTTGGTTCTGCAGGGCTACTAAGAACGCTTTGGTAAAAATACTTCTAGGTCAAATTAGGGGCTGAAATTGCACAGAACCAGTATTCAATCTGTCTAGTTTCAGTTCCAATTTTCAGAAGTTGCACAGCCCCTCCAAAAATTCATCTACAAACTATATTCGAAAACCTGTCCAGATTTGTCACCCTTTGGGAAAACTAGCTTTTCTCTCAATCTACCCGATGGTTTTCACTCAAATAAAATCTGTTGGAAATAGGACTCAGAGTTCTAACTTTTGACAAAAGAACCAACATGAGATGATTTTTCTATAATTTTATAAAATTGCTAAAAGTGGACTGTTTTTCAGAGATTCAGGACTAAAAACACACAATTAGGAGCTAATAAAATTGTCACAAGCTCTAAACACATAAAATATCCTACAATAAATTCAGATTTGAGAATTAGATAGATTTGATATTTCTTTTAAATTAGAGAAGTTCCAGCAGTGCCTAATTTCACAAGTTTGCAAGACAATGGCACTATTTCATACCTACACCTTCACACACACCAAAAACACCCTATTTACCATCAATTTGTAACACAAGAGGCATACTAAACCATAGAATGAGATGATGAAAGGATTGGAGAAAATAAGGAAGAGGTATGTTCTTACCTTCAAGAATTCCTTCTTTTTCCCTCTTTTTTTTTTTTTTTTTCTTCTTCTTACTTCTCTACTTCCCTTCCCTTCCCTTGAGCCAACTCTCCCTCTCTCACCCTCTCCTTGGGCTTTAGAAAAACGTGGGAGTGGAATTGGACAAGCCCTCAATTTATATAATATAAGGTAGCTTAATGGTTAAGAGAACTAAATATCTAGATATTTATTTTTATTTTATTTTTTTTTTTTTTTTTTTTGTTGTTATCCACCCAACTCTTCCACCAACATATTATATATATATATATATATATATTACTATGTATATATTCACATAAATAATACTCTATTCAAATAAGTAATAAATATTCAAATAAATAATAAATAAAAGAACAACAAAAATAAAAATAAAAATAAAATATATGAATTAATTTATAAGCAAAGAGGTAAATAAATAAAAACCAAGTTTTAGGGTATTTCCAATTATAAAGTGGTGTTCTCGGTTTAATTTTGATAATATACAGGAAAATTATTCTTTATTGGGCCATTTTGCAGACTTTTACGAAACTAGGTACCAAAATGCTATTAAACTAAGGCTCAGGGTTTCAAGTGTAATTACAAAAAAATTAGGGTCTCTACATGCTCCCCATGGCGAAGTACTGGGGCGGATGAAACCCTTATCCAACAATTCTTGGAGTTGAATCTTCAACTTACTTAACTCGACAGGAGCAAATCTATACGGTGCTATAGAAATCGGTGCTGTGCAAAGCACTAAATCAATAGAGAACTCGATCTCACGGTGAGGTGATAAACTAGTAAAATCCTCCGGAAAAACGTCCAGGTATTCACGAACTACCCTTGACAACTCAACTAGGGCTTCATCACACTCGGTACTCAAGAAGTTGGTAAGAAGGTAACTAAGCTCACTTCACCCACGCGGATCATACACCAGTGATAAGACTCTATCCACCTGATCCTCCAAGAAATAAAAGCAATCTCCGCTCAAGGTACATACAGTAACCCTCTGATGGTAGTAGTCTATAACAGTCCAATAGGATGACAATCAGTCCATACCCAATATAACATCAAAACTAGACATATCAATCAACACAAATGCAAAAAGGAGTCGGTGACTGGCAACCTCTATGTCACAACCCCGACACCCTTACTTCAAAATAACCTCACCACCAATAAGTGACTCTACACAGATAGGAAATGCTAACTGAGCCAACTTTAACTCCAAAACCGTTGTAAATGCAGATGAGATAAATGAATGGGATACACCTATATCAATCAACACATTAGCAACTGAATTGCAAAACAAGAAGGTACATCTCACAACCGAAGGCGTTGGTACAAGATCCGGCGTGGTAACGGCATACACATGCCCTATTGGCCTATGATCTACCTGCTCTTCTCTCGGAGCATAGGCCTAATGCACTGACTGAGCAGAAGAGGCTCTCTGATTAGCCCTCGAGGCTTGCGCTGACTGTGCTGGCTGGTGACTCTGTATCTGTCTCGAACTAGACACACTAGGTGTGGCATCCAACTAAGGCAAAACCCTTTTAGGTGCCCCGCCTGCCCACACTGATAACAAGTGAGCGGCTGGCCTTTCCCTTGACTCTGGCTCAGAGGATGAGCCGAAAACGATGCTAATCGCTGCCTTTCTCTCTGTGCGCAATCTGGAGACTTATGGCCCAATTGACCACACTTGAAACAAGTGACATCTCCCTGACCACATCTCCCAAAACCCGAACTCGGTACTGGAAAAGTGGACTTCGACTGAGCTCCCTAGGACGACTATGGGTTAGAACCCCTCTGCCTCTTACTGTCCCCATGCACATCCTGACTCCTTCTAGAGCCCCCCATCCTCTCCTCCTCCATCTGCATCACGGTCTCAAGATGAGCTACCGCTTCCATAAGGCGTCCATAATCTCTAATCATCGAACCGGCTACCTTGAACATTAGCTCGGTCCTTAATCTCTTCTCAAATTCCAAACAATGGCGCTCCTCTGTTACCACCAACTTCGGTGCAAACCTGGAGAGGCTAGTAAACCTGGCCTCAAACTTGGCCACCAGTGTGTTCAATTGTACCAACTTGAAAAACTGGTCTCTCAACTTCTCCCTAACCGAGGGAGGTGGAAACTTGTTCCGGAAGGCGCTGACAAAAACCTCCCAAGTCACCCCAATACGCCCGAGCGTATATTTTCACCATTGCCCTGCATCTTCTTTCAGCTGGAAGGATGCCAAGGTCACTCGCAACTGGTTCGGCCACATTGGCCTGACTAACCCCTTCTTCCTGTGCCGGAATTTCATCCAGTAAAGGCACTTTATGCCTCCGAGGCCTACCATGTCTACCATCGTCACGTCCACGTCCTGACATCCTAATGAAGGTAATAAAAGAGATTAGCACATTTACAAATGTGCCGAAGCTAACTCACTCACATTCTAATGCGGTGGACAACAGTAATTCACTCCACATAAGCACATAGTCACGTAGACACATACGAATTTCATTTTCGGAAAATGACCGTCCCGTGGCGTTGCCAGAGTTTCGGTTAAAAGCAACAGTGATCAAGTGCTTTTCTAATAGGACTTCTAGAAACCCATAGACTCAATCAACATCCTAGAAATTTAAATCCCATACCCATATAATCACATAAACATGTTAGCATATAGCATTGCAAACATATAAACATCTCTGTCAAACGAGATAAACCCATTGTGGTACTAACCACTTCCCACGTACCCAAAGTATTCAAACCCGGTACATTTTGATACCAAGTTGTAACGCCCTAAAAATAATACAATAATTCAACAGTAAAGACTAATACAAAATGACATAAACAGAGTATTAGGCTTTCATTAATCAGAGTTTATTTACAAAAAGGGCATATGCATCACACATTCATAAGCTCTACCCTGAATCTATAGCATGTGGAAATAAATGCCCTACAGGCTTAAAACTTTCAATGTAGAGACCCTAATGTCTGGTAACTACACTTGAAACCCTAAGCCTTAGGTTAATAACATTTTTGCCCCTAGTTCCATAAAAGTCTGCATAATGGCCCAATAAAGAATAATTTTAAATCCTAGAACACCACTTTATAATTAGAAATACCCTAACACTTGGCTTTTATTTATTTTATCTCCTAGCTTCTAAATTAATTCATACATTCTATTTTTTTTTAGCCTAGTTGTAAATTTACTAATTCTTTGAATCCTTATTATTTATTTGAGCAAATAAATAGCTATAAATATGTTTTAAAAAAAATAGTTTTATTATTTATTTTAATTTTTAGTTGAGCAAATTAGTGGGAAAAAAATATCTAGATATTCATGAGTTGCTTAGGCATTAAGTTAGAAGGGTATAATGGTCCCTTTAACCCAATTCTTGGCCTATAAAATTGAGAAGCATTGTCTCAATTCCTCTCTCACATTTTTAGCAGCTCAAGGAGAGGGCGAGAGAGGGAGAGTGTGATCAAGGGAAGTAGAGAAGAAGGAAAAAAAGAGAAAAAGAAGGAAAAGTGACTCAAGAAGGTAAGAACACCTCTTCTTCTTGTCTTCTCCAATTCTTTCACTATCCCATCCTATTATTTAGATGCTTCTTGTGTTGCATATTAGTGGGAAATAGAGCATTTGGTGTGTATAAAAGTGTGGGTTTGAGTTAGTGACATTGTCTTGCAAATCTGTCAAATTAGGCACTGCTGTAACTTCTCAAATTTAAAAGAAATATCAAATTCATTTATTTCTCAAATCTGAATTTAGGGTACACTATTTGGTGTGTTTAGGGTTTGTGATAATTTTATTAGCCCCTAATTGTGTGTTTTTAGGGCTTGGATATTTTGTTTAAAAATCTGGTTCTGAGTCTCTGAAAAACATTACACTTCTTGCAATTTAATAAAATTCCAGAAAACTCATCTCAGGTTGGTTCTTCTATACAAATTTAGGATTTTGAGTCCTCTTTTCATTGGAATTTATTTGGACGAAAATCATTCGGTAGATTGAGAGGAAAGCTAGTTTTCCCAAAGGGTGACAAATCTGGACAGGTTTTCGAATATAGCTTGTAGATGAATTTCTGGAGGTGCTGTGCAAATTCTGAGAATTGGAATTGAAACTAGACAGGTTAATTATTATTTCTATGCAATTTCAGCCCCAAATTTGACCTAGAAGTATTTTTCCCAAAGCACTCTTGTTAGCCCTACAGAACCGAACAGTGCTGGAAATGGTGTTTTATTGTGTTGTTTGTCTCTAAGTATTTCAAAGCATGCCTAATGTTATTTGCTTGCCTTACCATACCTGTGTATGACTATCATGGACTATATTTCCTTTCTTATGTTTGTCTCATGCTCTTTTATATTACCGAATTACCGAATGTGACTAACTTGCTTGGCAAAAGATCTAATAAATGGGAAATGGAAAGGGATTGGTAATGGGTGACGTTCACCCTTGTGCCTCAGAATGATTTATGTAATATACATGTGAATGAGATTAAAACCAAATGAGTTAAGTCTTGCGCAAGTAGTCTAAGCAAGCCCCTAGGTTGACCCAGATGTATTCAGACTCTATGCGGTGGTTTCAGGGTGTAAGCGAGCCTTTTGGTATGATATGTGCAGGATGTAAGCGAGCCCTAGGCACGATTTGGTATGGTATGTGTAGGGTGTAACCGAGCCCTAGGCATGATTTGGGTGTAAGCGAGCCCACTTGTTTGGCCATCCCTTTTGAGGTCCATCAATGCCACTGACAGGTAAATAATTGGAAGGTAGGCATAGGTAGTAAGGTCTGCAAAGCAGCAAAAGGGGGAGTTTTGAATAGTTCGGTGTTCAATCCTTATGGTTGGGTAGAAGGATCTCTTTGGGGGGATTCTAGATGTCTAGTCTAACTACTAATTCATAGATCCTTGTTGGAAGATTGTATGTTATGTTACTTGATTTGTTCTGTGTATGGTTGATTGATTGATAGACGATATAGGGGGGTGTGTGTTTTTACTGGGCATTCCAAGCTCATGGCATGTCATGCCAGGTGAGGAAGCAGTTTACGATAGTGAAAGTTATCCCGAAGGCAACCAAGATGAAATGTTGGAGTCGTGGTTCACTTGAAGACTTAGACTAGTAGTTTTTTTTTACTTTGACTTTTGGCATGTCAGTGTTTATAATCCTATTGCAGAACACAAATGAATTAACTATGGTATTAACTTTGCTTATATGTGTATATTAAGGTGTTTGGTTATCTATCCTGTTTGAGTTGTATTATGTACTCTGTTTGTTTGTTTGTTTGTTTTTTTTTTTTTTTTGGTCATGAATTTTGGGGCGTTACATTCCAAGACGTTGCTTGGTTACAACAAAACGAGTCAGAAGCTCAATACAAAATAAGGCCCTATGCTTGTACAAAAGTAAATACAAAATAAACAAAAGTGAGCTCTCAGCTCTACAATCCTCCCAAGTTACTGCCTTGGCGGAGGCATATCATCGGCACCTGAAAATGGTTTGTTCCAAATAGGGTGAGCCAAAACCCAGCAGAAACAATCTAGCATAATATAAACTTTAAGAAAGTTATAAACATGATACACATGACCAATGCTCAAAGATAAAATCATTTACAACTCTTTTTCCAAAACCATATTATGTTAAGTATTATATCCCAATCCATTTTATATCAACTCGTTTCATGTCATTTCATATCTCTTCAATTCATGAGTCATGTCCATTGTTATTCAGACAACCCAACTAAGACTACAACTCAATGGTTTTCTTACCACACAACCATTACATACAAACACTTCAATTTGCCATTTCTCGAAAATTTCGTCCACGGGATCGATACCTATGTATACGCACGGTTTTCGGGACTTGCACCCAGGACACATAGGCTAACTTAATTTAATGGAGTCCATCACATTTCACCTCCCAAACATCATACATATACAATGTATTAAAACACAGTCATATTCAATGACAACCAATAAGGAATTAGTTTCAATTTACCTAATCCTCATGCAATTTCTACAACAATCATAGCTATTCTCCATCGATAGCCCAAAACAAATATTTCTAAACAGATATACAATCTTCTCAATAGATAAATTATTCAAATTTCCATAGGTGAAAGATAACACATATCTAACTGCACCATTTATATAAATGTCCATCCAATCTCACAGTTCTTGTACAATTTCCATTATTTATACAAAATAATTACTTAAGGTATTTTAGGACAAAACTCCTATTTTTTCCAATCTCATTCCAAACACCAAAAATCAATCATTTTAACATAACCCAAGGTCATGTCCATTCCCATAACATTTCAAGACATCCATTTAAAAACCCCTCCTTAGAATTGAAATGCCAAACCCTAGGTTTGTTAAAATCACTTCAAAACCCAATGTTTCTCACATATCAAGAAATAACCAAGTTAAAACTCATAGAGAGTGTAGAAAGTTCCTACCTTAAGCTTAGATGACCAAAGCAACAATGGAAGAACTTCAAAGATGTCGAAACCAACTTCTACTCGGATCAAAACGGAGCTCTTGAGACGCTCTACCTTTTTAACAAAGGCACACGGGTAGAGAAACCCACGGATCTAGGTGAAAACATAGAGAAAATGAAAGTTTTAGAAAGAGAGGCTCTAAATCTAGGGTTTTTGAAAAGTAGAGAGAGAGAGAGAGAGAAAGAGAGAGAGAGAGAGAGTGAGAGTGAAGTGAAAAAAATAATGTAAAATGACCTCACTATAGATTGATATACGCGTAGTCTGCTTGAGTGCAAGAGTCGACACTCGAGTGTCAGACACAATGATTTGCTCCGCTCGAGCACAGGAAGTGGCGCTCGAGCGTAGAATAGATACATCCAGTAGTTTTGCAAACAGAAGAACATCACTCGAGCTCAAGATTGGCCGCTCGAGCGCCACCTGCTCGAGCGTAGGAAACGCCGCTCAAGCGTAGAATAGACTCTTTCAGTATTTTACAGGTCTGCAAAAATACTGAGAGCTTACAAAGCCCGCTTGAGCGCAAGAAGTGCCGCTTGAGCGGAGAAGCAAAAATCTGGGTAACAAAAGTTTGAAAATCAAGCAACCAACCTGTTCCAAACACAACAACTACATTCCAACAATCAAGTTTAAGGAAGAATAAAGGGAAAAAGACATGAACAACTATACGGGGCTATGAACCCCGAGTCTAGAATACACAATAGGTCAGGTCTAAACCAGAAACACTATACCAAAAATCATATAAATCGAATTGTGAATCATAAGATTCCAAAAACTATGGATGGGATGATCATATCCACCCTCCACCCAATCTCAAACACAATTCTAATGATCTGGAAGCATTTGAGAATGCCTCCAAATAAGTATTGCATACAAGATGGTTACCACATCTAGGCTAATATTGCCATATGAGTGATCTACAATTATGTACCATATGTTGGAGCCACTAAATTCTCTTGCTTTCTTATTGCCTAGGTTAGTCCGATGCAGTTTACTCACAAAGAAGAAGATCCCCACAAATTGCTACAAAGTTATATAAAGAATAGTGTTTCGGGAGAGAGCTATCACATGAAGGCAGAAATATGAACTCCAAGCATAATTCATAACATTCTGACATTATATACAACACAAACATAGTTAAAAACTCTAATAATATTCAATGCACAACGTACATATTTATTTAAACATAATAACACATAAAATAAAAAGAAAAATAAAAAAACCAAATGCAAACTCCACGAAAACAGAGAGAACCCCATTAACCTAATGAATTCCCAATCTCTCACTTGGCCTAATTTTGAATCATAATACTGGATCATTGACGTTTGGACATAAATTCATATTTGTATGTGAACTAGGTTTTCAAGTATAGTTTTCAGATCAGCAATTCAATGAGAGAATATTCAAATTAGATTAAAACAATCACAAATTAAGCACTCAATCAAAATGATATTAAAAAAAAATTAACAAGGAAATCAAAGAAGACATGCCTTGAACTTGGCTTGCTTGAGAATTGGGGCATCACCAGTGGCTCTTAGATGAACAACAACTACATCAAATAAAAAGGGAGGAACCCAAAAAAAAAAAAAAAAAAAACCATTAATAAAGCTTAATCAACTAAAATTAAACTTTAATTTAGGAAAAGAATTAGAGAGATTGAACAGAGACTACTGACCTTTACGAGAAGAACTCGGAGACTCCAAAGCCATATTTCTCAGGAAGAAGCAGCAGAAGAAGACGCACCTAAGGGTTACTACCTTTGGATTATTATTTTTTTGGGAAGACAAACAGCTATTTCCACGACATATTTTACTGCTTCCACTCTTTATCATTATTTTTTTCCCGGGGGTAATTACCAAAGAGTAGTGATTCGGAGCTCGAATGAGCTGCCCCGAATCTGCCCCGAAACGAAAACGACGTCGTTTTCGTCTTTTTTTTTTTTTTTTTCAGACAGAAGATGAAGCAAAGGAGGGGGAGGAGGAGGAGGAGGAGGAGGAAGAGGGTAAGGGGGACTGGAGGGGGCCTAAAAAATGGCGTGGGGAGGGGAGGGAGGGGAGGGGGAGAAGCAGAATCGGGGATGGCAGAGGCGGCGATCGGATCGGCGATGGATCGGAGACGACGGCGACGGCGACCTCTCCCTCTCCCTCTTTCTCTTTCTCTCCCTCTCCCTCTCCCTCTCCCTCTCCCTCTTCTCTCCTCTGCAGGTCGACAATGGCGGAGGAAGGAAAAAAAAAAAAAAACCTAATGCCCAAAACGACGTCGTTTTGGGCATTAGGGGCATTCGAGGCCAAATAATTCGAGGACCAAATCATTTTTCAATTACCAAAATAGTAATAATAATAATCCAAAGTTTCACCTTTGTAAGAAATAAATTTGAATTTTTGATTTCATCAATTTAAATTCTAAATTTTTTATTTGTTTTCAATCTAAATCATCTATCTATTTTTATTGAATAAAAATTAGCTGAAAAAATTATATTTTAGTCATTAAACTCAACAAAAAATAGTATTTTAAATATTTTATGTATTGAGTATTTTTCCATCAATTTTACTTAATGAAAATAAATTGATAGTTTATATTAGAAATAAATTAAAAAAATAGAGTTTAATTTGATAAAATTAAAATTCAAGATCTATTTTATTTATTTATTTATTTTGTTTTTACAAATGTCAAACTTTAGGATTTTTTTTTTTTTTTTTGTAATTTTTTTCTTCGTTTTTAATGTTTATTTTGGGTCAAATTCACTAGATTTTTGTTTTTGGGGTTAATTATAGACCTCATCAACTATTTGTAAATATATACTTATCTTCTTTATTTATTAATTCGTACATTTTGACACTTTGAATTCAACTATAAAAATATATCTCTTTCATCCCTCTAAATCATTTTTAATAGGGGCACACTTATATATTTTTATAATTGAAGAGATCAATATGAACAAGTTCATAAATAAAACGATAAGTGATATTCAATAGTTGAAAGATAATAGCATAATTAACCCTTGTTTTTGGTCTCAAGAACACATTTTATTACTCAATTTTAAAATCTTTTATTGTTTAAAGGGTAAATTACATTTTGTCCTCTTTATATTTGGCCATTTTTCTACTTTGATCTTTAATTTTTTTTTTTTTTTTTTTTTTCAATTTTGACCTTTCATGTTTTAAGTTTTTTTTCAATTTATTTCTAAAGTTAATTTCTGTTTAAAATTAGACAAAAAATGCCACGATAACTATCATATAAGATTAAAAAAAAAATTATATTGAGATTTGAATTTGTGTTAGAAGCGTGAGTTATATATAATAAAATATTTTTATGCCACATGATGGTCAATGTGCCATTTTCTGACTAATTTTTAACAAAAATTAACTCTAAGAGTAAATTGAGAAAAACTTGAAACATGAGCAGCCAAAGTAAGAAAAAAAAAATTTAAGATCAAAATAAGAAAATGACCAAATATAAAAAGAGCAAAGTGTAATTTACTTTTGTTTAAATAAGGTAGTCACTATGAATATTTTTAAATATGAGACCTCTTTAACCTCAAGGGTTTGGCCATATGGGTGCAACTTGTGATTTAGAAGTGTGCTCCTTCTAGGTCTTAGGTTCAACTCTCATTAGGAGTAATCCACTCCTTCGGGCCACGTCCGCGGGCTATGCCCGAGATTTGTCCGATCTATGTGGAAGGGGCGCTTTACCTGAGTCTCATGATTAGTCGAGGTTGTAGACACCCCATTTTTGACCGACCTTAAGACTCAGACGTCACCGATTGAGCGCTCGGTGATGTCGCATTTTGTGCTCGTTCAGAAGTCTCAGAGTCGCGGCCGTGAGCCCTGCTTCCTGACTTCCGAACCCTCTTCTGTACCTTGCCTCGGTTTGCGAACCAGACTCGATTTTCTCTGTTTCTTTTCCTGAGGGGAGGGAGAGGTCCCGTAGACCATCTCTCAGTGGCCGTGGGCTACATTTAGTGGCCGTAGGCCATTTTACCCATTTCGGAGCCCGGTTCCCGATTTTCGGAGCCGTCAGGCCGTGTGCCTCGGTTCGGGACCGCCTAACCATCTCCGACTGCTCTAGTTGTTGGCATGCATCTCATTTACTCCCCTTTGAGGGACACTGAGGCCTGAGAAACCCACTTCGTGGTCGAATGCTACTTTCAGTGCTTAACAGCCTATTTTCGGGACCCCGAACTGCGTGTTTTGGCCCCCGAACATTCGTTTTGCATCGATTTTTGTTCATTTTTGGCAAGTACCTCTGTTTTATCACCAGGAAGGTCACAGAAGGGCGGGAGGCTAGTAATTGTCTCAGCAACCAGTTATATTCCTCCGGCGCCCTCCGACGCCCGTTTTTCTCACTTCCGAGCCAATGTTGACCACCCTAGGGCCACTATCTTCACCCCCAAACCACATATTTGTGTTGTACACACATGGGAGGATCCTAAAAGTTTATGGCCGGCCAGTAATTCAACTTGGACCTTTTGAACCCCTCCTAAAAGTGGCTTATTGTCTCTCCTGTCTTACAGTTGCCAATTTCCAACCACAGGGTTTTGTTAAGGACACATGGGAGGACACCTTTTTGTGGTGGCCGGCCAAAATTCCTCTGGACCATTTTGCCCCTTGGCCGGCCGGCCATAGGGGGTGGCCGGCCGGCCACCTGAAGCTTTGATAACTGGCCGGCCAGCTTCCTTACAGGGAGTACATTACAGCTGTGCATTGTTTTCCCTCCAAAAACTGTATCCGGAAGGAACTTTTTTTGGAGGGAAAATTGATGCCAATTCCCTCCACTTTTTTCCCTCCATTTCTCCCCCATTCTTGTCCATATAGCTGGCCTCCCAGCTCTCTCTCAAGGTTGGAAAAATTGTTTTGAGTATATACATACATATCTCCCCTCTATCTCTCTCAAAAATCCCAAGTTCCACCTCATTTCTTCATCACCACCAAGCACCACCACCACTACTCCATCTCAGCAGCTTGGAGGAGTTTTTCAGAGGCCAAGGGAGCTGCAATTTGGTCCAAGAAGCAACAAAAGGGTTGGTCTACAATGGCAAGTCCATTTTCCCTCCTTTCTAGCTCTATTTTGCCTCATTTTTTTAGCCATCTTGCTTACTGTTTTAGGCTCCGACCCTAACTGAAAGGGTCATTTTTTTGAGTCATTATTCATGTTTGTTTAAGGGCTAAACCCTGTTTGAGCTCCCCATTGTACACTTGTTTCAATACCCTCTTGTATGCCATTGTTTTGCATGGTATTTTTAGCATGTGTGTAATCTGTTTTTGAGCATGATGTAAACTGTAGTTAGGCCTATTTTGAGCCCCTCTTCAACATTGAAGAAGGGCTCAACCTTGTTTGGGACCTCCATGTATCACTTGCTTCATCACCCCTCTTTGGTCCCTATTTTTGCATGCTTTGTTAGCTCACCTTGCTTCTATTTTTAGGCCATGATCAGAACTAAAAGTGGCCATATTTTGACCCCCTTTACATGTTTCATTAAGGGTCTTTGGCTTTTTGATGAATTGTTTGTATACTTCATGTTATACCCCTTTGCCGGCCTATATCTTGCATTGCATTTTGAGCATGTTTGCATACTGATTTGGGGCTTGTCATCTACTGTAAATGTTCATATTTTTAGCCCCTCTTCAACATTGTAGAAGGGGCCTTCTATGTTTGAGATCAGAAGCTATGACTTGCTTCATTACCTCTCTTGGCCCCCCCATTTTTGCATTCTAATTTTTCCCTACTTGTGCTTATGGTTTGGCCATGTTTTGTACTGAAAAAATTCTTGTTTTGGGGCTGCCTAGCTTCTTTCTTCACACTTCATGTACGAATCATGCATGCATTGCATAGATATAGGCCATTTCATGTGTTTAATTCCACATTTCGGGAGAGATTCCATACATCGGGTGTCATTTTGCCTCGTTTCGGGGCTGTTTTGCCCCTCATTTTGCCACTGATTTTTGCATGTTTGCATACCATATCCCATGTCTTTGCCATGTCTCATTAGAGTGGCATTTTGGTGCCTGAGGGTCCATCCTCGGTTTGCGTGCACGCGGGCACGCATTTCGAGGTGTCTTGTTTTCATCTGATGGCCTCCTATGTGAGTGTGGCTGAGGCTCTCTCATGTTGGTGTAAGCCCATATTGCATTGCGTATGCCATTTCATCCATAGCATTGTGTATGCTCGGTTGTGTACCACCTCGTATAGCGTGTATGCCATTCAATAACATTGTGTATCTTAGGATTGTATCTTAGTTGCATTTCATGCATATCATACATGTTGCATCGTGTTCGGGATAGAAGTTAGACCGGGCACGGGAAACGGGGTGCGTTCCGTACTCCGAGTGACGGAATGTGTCTCAATTCCCAAGTCACTGGCACTATGGATTATCCATGATGGAGTTAGGATTTGTTGTGGTGTTCATATGCATTCATTCTATATCAAGTTGTGCAATTCGGCTCCTCGGCCATCATGCATCGAGATGCGTGATTGGTGGCACGAGGATCGAGACATGCATACATTTGTGAAATATATTGCTATGCCTCTTTCCTGCTCTCTGTTGCAGCAAATCAAAAACCAGCAGCCTTCCGGAACTTGGCGCGCTTTTCAAGAATCATTGCAAAACAGAGGCTAATTGGGGCATTCCAGTGGATTTCCGCGCAAAGCAGCCCAAACATGCATCATTCCATCATCCGGAGCCGAATCAAGGCAGTCCTTGGCTTGCATGCTAGTTTCATTATTTTCTTAGTTAATTTGTAAATTAATTAGGAATTTGTATATTATTTGGACTGTATTATTTGGACTGTACTATTCTTTCATTCGGGAATGTATTATTTATTCGGACCCTCTGCGCGAGGGCATAATTGTAATAAGTGTGGGTGAGTGTGATGTATGTCTTCCAACCCCACGTCTTTCTTCCCTTTTATTTACTCGCTTATGATGGTTAGATATAGGGCATATTTCAATTAGCATACAGTATGACAGCATGTTTGCATCATTCATCTGTTCTGCATGCACCGGGCTCGGCGCATCATACAAACTGCATTTGTATTTCAATTCCAAATTGAATACGTGTTAGTGGTAGCATTTCATATGCCATGTTTAGAAAAGCCGAGCCTGCCATAGTTTGCATCTTTGCATGTGTTGCATTAGGCAATTCTGTGTATCTAGGATCATGCATGGATTTCTAACGAGCTTCTGTTTTGGCTTGGAGTACTCGGTGAGTTTTATGCTTTAGCATCCTTGCATGCGTGTGAGTGATTGCCATGAATAGCATGATTACCATGAGGCTAACTGCTTATGTGATATAACTGCCTTGAATGCCTGTGGATGGAGGTTGGGTTACTTGAATTGGGACAATTCATCAAATGTTTGCTTTAAGCCCACTAGATAGTGGCAAAATCATGTTTTCTAAAGCCCACCCGAGGGTGGCAAATCCACGTCTTAGCCTACCTGCGGGTAGCACCATCAAACAATTTTTAAACAAACAAACATGAAATGTTTTGTTCCAAATCAGGCGACTCAGTCTATACTTGTATGCTGTGTGCATCACATAGTAACCTAGGCTAATAAACAGAATAAGAACATACAATGTTTTCAAAAACAGATATCATGGTTAGTAGAGGCCGGTCTTTGACCAGGCGAGCGGGGGTGCTCACGAAGTGACCTTCCCCAATCGTACCCAAGTTCCCGAGCCGAGGCAACTTTGGTGATGACGGACACGTGGCCTTCGGCACTGAGTCAGGGTTTCCTAAATTTCCCCAAAAAAAACATTTAGGTGGCGACTCTGTATCTGGCAAAGCAGTCCATGTTTGGCACTTTTTTTCAAAAAATCTGTTTTCAAAAATCGATTTGCCGGATTTGGACTCTTTGGTTCAAGATTAAGAACCGTGACATTTGAGTCATTGAACTGTAGTGACCCCAATATGAACGGAACGGGACTTAACCCTCCTGGGGCGTTCAGGGACGTCTACAGAGGTGCACATAAACTAACCCGAATACCTGATCATAAAAAAAAAAAAAATGAGGCCTCTTTCTGTTGACTTTTAAATTATTCAAATCGTTCAATGTGTAACTCTCGTCGAGTTCATCATCCCTACAAAATATCATGTTGATCGAATATTGACAGTCGCTTGATTCGATGAATGTGATTTTTACAATAATGATGAACTCAACTGTGATAACCCAAAATATATTTTAAATAATCAGTGCATAAATTAATTGAGTAATATTTGGATTGGAGTGTTGTGTAAAGTTATGTGCGAAATGGTTCAATTTTGTAATAATTTTTTTTCAAAATATAATTTTTGATCTCAAAAATCATGAAAATTTTTATTATGTTGTTCTTATAAGAGTCTAGCATGTTAGATAAAGATTTCGAAATTTAATGGTGAGTATTTATTTTATGAGAATTTGTAGACTGATTGGTGTTCAATTTAATTTATAGCAGAATTTGAAATTTAAGTTTTGGGTGTTTGGACCATGATTTGAGATAAATTGTTGGGTCTATTTTGGTATATAATTGGACCATGTTTGGCTCATGGCTGGTGCATATGATATGCCTTTCATAATTATTTCACAAAATTTCATAACTTAAACACAAAATGTTGTAACTTTTTCACTAAAAGAGTCATAACTTTTTTTTTACTCAAAAATATCATAACAAAATCCCAAAATGTCAAAACAAAAATCACAAAATATCATAACATTATCATTCTTAATTTTAAGGTATACATCATAAATTCGTTATTCATAACTTTATCACAAAATGTCATAACACACATCACAAATAATCATAACGTTCATTGTAAAAAAGACAAAAAAAAAATACAACTTTTTTACGATGTACAACATTTTAAAGGGTGCACATTGTAGATTTCTTCTTAAACTGGGGATCATTCTCAAGTTGATACATTGGCCCCGTTTGGGAAATTGGTTAGGGTTAAATTAACAAACAAGAAGATAAAATAAGTTAATTTAGTCAATAAAATAAAATGTCATATTCAAATTATAATCATTTTACTTTTTCTTTTATAACCATCGAATCAACTAAAAAAAAAAGTGAAAAACTTATTCTAAACAGAATTTTTTTAACCAATCTAAAATAATTAAAAAAATCAAGGTAAAAAAGTTTATCTCAAAAGGGGCCATTATATATGTATATATATTAATATTTTAAAATTTGTGAAAAAAATTATTTGGTGAAAATACACATGACAATAATTGGGTAGATCCACACAAAAAAAAAAAAAAAAAGAGTAAAATTTATCAAGTGACAAATATTACTTGCCTTTATTGAAAGATTACGTTACATCCCTTCAATACGAAAGTTCCTTCTTAAAATTTCAAGTAACGCCTTAATTTTCAATACATTCAATACTCGAAAGGCAACTTTCGAGATTCAAATTCAAAATTGCTTTGTAACAGTTGAATCAAATTTTGCATCAAGTAGTGTTTTCAAGAAGTGTTTCCTAATCATTTAGGCTGGGTATTTAGAAACAAAAACAGAAAAGGGGTGTGAAATATATGTGAAATGTAATTTTATTTTATTCACATTTCACTTCTCTTTTTTATTGTCCTTTTCAAATCACTCTCTAAATCTATACTCCAAATACAACTAGAGAACGTGATGAGAAAAATGAAAAGTGAAAGAAAATAGAAAGAAAAGAAGAAATAACTGATAGGATTTAAATTCTAAAATGTTGGCTGAATTAGGAAATAGAGGGGTGGAAAAAAAAAAAGTATAAATGAACTCAAAAACAAAAAGTGAGATTGGAATTTATCTCTTACCTTCTTTTCTCATGTGTTTCCTATTATAACCAAATAAAAAGTGTGATTGCATTTCATTTTCCCTATCTATTTCTCTCATCAAATTCTTCAACCAAACATAGCTTTAAGCATATCCTTAATAGGTTGGGATGGAACTCCAAGAAATTAGACGAACAGTAAAAATTTGAGAATAAAATTTCAGGTCTTGAATTATCTTAAGAGATTTAAGTTTGTCTGATTGTTAACTTCAGGGTCACACTACAGCAAAAATACACTTTAGTGGTATTATACTAGTGACATGCTTTTAGAAAATATCACAAAAAAAATATTTAGTGACACGTTTTAGAAAAATGTTATAGAACCACAAACATAAAAGGCTCTAGTGGCATTTCAATAAAGAAGTGCCACATCACTACAATAATAATGTAATTTAGTAATATCAATTTTATGGCATTTTAGAAAAGAATGACACAAAAAATTATTTTAATGACATTTATCAACAGATACCACTAAACTATGTAGGTGTAAGTAACTTTTTATGGCATTAAATGAAGAGTGTCATGAATAAATAATTTTTATGGCATTTTGTGAGATGTCACTTGTCACGACCCAAACCCGCCCCTATCGGTTTAACACCGTAACCGGCCAGTAATCCGAGATTACCGAAGGCCTGCTTAACAATAATACAGTAAAACAGAGTACAGGGGCATGGCGGAAGCCATTACAGTAATAAAACAATGTCCAATGAGCTGCGACAGTCTGTATGCAAAAAGACTTTTCATACATATAAACATTCAGTACAGAACAGTTATGCACAATATTTACAATCATTCAGTACAGGGACTTAATCCCTACTAAACAGTACAGTATGGTGTTGTCAGTCTATACAGTATTACAAAACGGTACAGTGACAGACGGGGAAATAAAAAAAAACACTCCTAAGCCATAGCTTGGCAGGCTCGGAACCTCGCAGTGAGGCACATTGGTTGGCTTGACAAAACTGGAGATTACCCCGACGCTTCTAGCATTGGTCCGGTGCCTGTACACCTACATATATATATGAGTAGTGAGCTAAAGCCCAGTGAATAACACAAAGCGTAAAGGGGTTTAGAATGAATGTCCTTACAGTAATGAAAACAGTTCATTAAATCAGTATATCAGTTGTTCAGTACAGTAAACAGTCATATGTGGTACATCCATTAGCATAACAGTAAACAGTAGGTCTTAAAAGACCGAACAGTAAGTGATGGCCATCAATCAGTAAACAGTAGTGGTTCCAACGAGGGAACCGACAGAGATCTCTGTAACAGTAACAGTCAGTAACAGTAGTTGCTAAGGATGCCACAATACAGTTCAGAATATAGGACATACATTCATTCAGTAAACAGTAAACGGTGCAGAAAACAGTACAGTTCAGTTGTTCAGAAGATAATCATTTTGAACATATCTTTACACAATTGTTACTCACAGAGTTCTGGGCTACAGTAGGCTAGAGCGTCTCCTCGAAATGCCAACCCTAAACAGTACAGAATGAACACATACTAAGCTACACAGTTGGGAAAGATAATAACTTAATCCCTAATATGCCTCGGTGTGTTCTACATCTATATCCTCATTAAGATGTCTTAAACTAGGCCTAAGAATGCCTAGGATGGGATGATGATGCAAAGATGTACTCAGAAAATATTTTCAAAATTTCAGAAAAATAGATCCCCGCTCGAGCGCAGGTTTCCCCGCTCGAGCGGACATGCAACAAAGGTCCCCGCTCGAGCGTCAACTTCCCCGCTCGAGCGGACCAAAAAGTACTGGATAGGTGAAATTCACGCTCGAACGCCCGCTCGAGCGTGTCACCAGTCCTCCGCTCGAGCGTCCAATCCTCCGCTCGAGCGGACTGATGCACAGTGCAAGGTGCTGGGAGCTCGATTTTTCCGCTCGAGCGGACGACCAAAATCTGGAAATTCCAGACTTGAGTCCCAAGCTCAAAATCAAGTTTAAATGCTAAAATTTCGATCCTCTTGGACTAATTTTCTGGAAAACATAAGTAAGCTCATAGAACAACATGTTACAAAGGTCAATTTGAGAAATCAAGGCCCAAGGGTGTTTCAATTAAACTCATTTCTCATGATCATGCATGAACATGCTACGAAGTGACATGCATGAGATTAAATCAAATCAAAGCTTCAAATGCTTGCTCAAATGAGCTCATAACTTCGAAAACATGGCGAAATCATGGTCCATTGTAAAAATATGAACATGCATGTACAATTTCATAAAAGAACAACTTCAAAACTTCAAGATGAAGGCATGCATGCATGAATTAAGCTATATCTCATCACCATTCAACCAATTCAAGCCTTAGGTCACTAAAGGCCCACTAATCATGCAAGAATAAACTCAATTACACAATAAATAGGGTGAAATTCATACCTAAGTCTTGAATCACAAGACTAGAAGCTTAATTAGACAAAGCTCTTATAATTCTTCAAGTCTACAAGCCAATTTCACAAGAAGGAATTCAAATCTCTCTTAATTCTCTCCCTCTCTCTTTCTTTCGATGGAAACAAGGAATGAGCTGAGGAAACATTTGTTTGAGTGTAATGTAATGGTCTCAAAAGTGTGTAGATAGTGGCCACTAAGTGGTCTAATTGTAAATAAACTCAATTCATGTAACTTACCAACATTTACTCTAATTTAATCATACCTAATCAGTTTTCAGATAATTACACCATAAAATTACATAAATTCTAATTAACACAGAACATCAATCAATTTTGGATTCGGCCGCCGATAAGGCCTTCAATTTGCAGTTTAAACATAAAGACATGAACAGATAATCAAACAGCAACAGATAAACATGCAATTAAACAGATACAGTCAATCGATTCAGTTTCAGATCTCAGTCAGTCAATCCAGTATTTTAATCAGTTCAATTACTTCTCATAATCAGTCTCAGTTTAGCAGTAAACAGTAATTAATCGGTAAGCAGTAGTGAGGGTTGTTACAGTCTCCCCTCCTTAAAAAGAGTTTAGTCCTCTAAACTCGAGTTACCTTCATTCTGGAAGAAAACAGGGTTCAGTGGAAACAGTTCAGGATATCTTTTAGCCATGTCATCTTCCCTTTCCCAAGTGGCATACACGCCACCATGGTTTTGCCAGTCGACTTTCACTAACGGGATTTCTTTGTTCCTCAACTTCTTGATCCGTCTGTTAACAATCTGTATGGGCCGTTCCTCGTAAGTGTAGTCATCACTCAGCACTACACGAGTAGGCTCAATCACATGGAAAGGATCCCGGAGGTAGTCTTTCAACATAGAGATGTGGAAGACGTTGTGCATATGCTCCATTTCAGGAGGAAGCGCAACTTGATACGCCACCGGATTGATTCTCTCAATAATCTCATACGGTCCGACATATCTTGGCGCTAACTTGCCTTTGACTCCAAAACGAGTCTGGCCTTTCATCGGTGTCACTTTCACAAAACGTGATCACCCACTTCATATTCTCTGCTCGTCTTCTGACATCTGCATAACTTTTCTGTCGGCTCTGTGCAGTTTTCAGTCTCTGTTGTATCAGTTTCACTTTCTCAGTCGTTTCATATACAATCTCGGGCCCAAGCAAAGGCCCATCTCCAACTTCTGCCCAGCAATCGGAGATCTACATTTTCTGCCATACAATGCCTCGAAAGGCGCCATACCAATACTTGAATGATAGCTGTTGTTGTAGGCGAATTCAGCTAAGGGCAAATGGCTTTCCCAGTTTCCCTGAAAATCAAGGACACACATTCTCAGCAAATCCTCCAGAGTTTGGATGGTCCTCTCTGACTGGCCATCTGTCTGAGGATGATAGGCACTACTCAGTCTCAGTTCAGTACCCAATGCAGTCTGTAGGCTTTGCCAAAATCTTGATGTAAACTTCGAATCCCTGTCAGAAACAATGGATACAGGCACTCCATGCAGTGTAACAATTTCATCAATATAGAGTATAACCAATTTATCCGCATTATAAATTGTCTTAATAGGTAAGAAGTGAGCAGATTTAGTCAGTCTATCAACAATAACCCAAATTGAGTCCATATCTTTACTGGAGCGAGGCAATCCCACAATAAAATGCATGGTAATATGTTCCCATTTCCACTCCGGTATCGGTAAAGCCTGCAATAAGCCTGCGGGTCGTTAATGTTCAGCTTTGACTTGTTGGCAATGAAGACATTTCGATACAAAATCAGCAATTTCTTTCTTCATTCCCGGCCACCAGAAATTCAGTTTCAAATCTTGATACATCTTCGTATTTCCTGGATGGATAGAAAATTTCGAGTTGTGGCCCTATTGCAAAACTCTTCTTTTCAGTTCAGTATCATTCGGTATACACAGTCTTTCTTGAAATTTCAGTACATTATTTTCAAATTTGAACCCCGGTCTCGGTTTAGATTCTCTTTCTTCGATGATCTTCTTCAAGAAGTCATCCGTTTGCTGTTTCTCTTTAATTTCTTCGATCAATGCCGGTTGAGCAGAAATAGCAGCTATTGTTCCACCTTGTTCTCTCAAAACAACTTCAATTTCAGATTTTTCAAGGTCACAAAGCAACTCTTTCTGTCCAGTGAGCAAACAAGCTAAATTTGCAATCGACTTCCGGCTCAGTGCATCGGCAACGGTGTTGGCTTTTCCCGGGTGGTACAGAATCTGTAGGTCATAGTCTTTAATCAGTTCTAGCCATCTCCGCTGTCTCATGTTCAGTTCTTTCTGTGTGAAGAAATATTTCAGACTCTTGTGGTCGGTATATACTTCACATGTCGCCCCATACAGATAGTGACGCCAGATTTTCAGTGCAAATACTACTGCAGCAAGTTCCAGATCATGGGTCGGGTAGTTCTTTTCATGTGGTCTCAGTTGTCGGGAAGCATAAGCAATTACTCTCCCATTCTGCATTAAAACACATCCCAAACCCTTATGAGAAGCATCACTAAATACAGTATAACCATCCGTACCTGAAGGTAAGGTAAGAACAGGTGCAGTCACAAGTCGAGTTTTCAACTCTTGAAATGCTGATTCCCTTTGGTCAGTCCAGTCAAATGATGTCCCCTTCTGAGTTAACTGAGTCAACGGTAAGGCAGTTTTGGAGAAATCTTTGACAAACCTTCTGTAATATCCAGCCAATCCCAAAAAGCTTCGGACTTCTGTCACATTTGTTGGTCTAGGCCAGTTCACTACAGCTTCAATTTTCTGTGGATCCACTGAAATTCCATCTTTGCTAATAACATGTCCCAAAAACATAACATGGTCAAGCCAAAATTCGCATTTAGATAGTTTAGCATATAGTTTCTGTTCTCTTAAGGTCTGCAGGGCAAGTCTCAGATGATGTTCATGTTCTTCTCTAGTCTTAGAATAAATCAGGATGTCATCAATGAATACAACAATAAAGTCATCAAGGTATGGTTTAAAGATTCTGTTCATGAGGTCCATAAATGCAGCAGGTGCATTGGTAACTCCGAAAGGCATAACTAAAAATTCATAATGTCCATACCTCGTTCGAAAAGCAGTTTTATCAATGTCTTCTGGTTTAACTTTCAGTTGGTGATATCCAGATCTGAGATCAATCTTAGAAAACACTTGAGCACCCTGTAACTGATCAAATAAGTCATCAATACGCGGTAATGGATATTTATTTTTCACAGTTACCTTCTTCAGTTCACGGTAATCAATGCACAGTCTCAGTGAGCCGTCTTTCTTTTTCACAAACAAGACATGTGCGCCCCACGGTGAAGTACTGGGCCTGATAAACTTTTGTCTAACAGTTCTTGCAGTTGCATTTTCAGTTCTTTCAGTTCAGTTGGAGCCATTTGGTAAGGAGCTTTCGATACAGGCTGTGTACCCGGAATCACATCAACGGTGAACTCAATCTCCCTGTCAATCAAATCCCCTGGCAGATCATCTGGAAATACATCTGGGAATTCTCTGACTATAGGAATACAGTTCACATCAGTTTTAATATTATCACTAGTAGATACAGTCAGTACAGAACACAGATACCCTTTACACCCCTTCCTAATCAATTTAACAGCTTTCACAGATGAAATCAAATACGGGGGAGGTACCACTCCACTTCCATTAAATACAAATTCGGGTAAACCAGGTGGACGAAAAACAACTTGCTTGGTCACACAGTCAATGGTAGCATGATATTTTTGTAACCAGTCCATCCCCAATATTACATCGAAATGATCAATGTTCAATGGCAGTAAATCAATAAACAGATGCATATCCCCAACAATAATCTCACAAGCAGGATACATATATGCACATGTCATGGATCCCCCAATAGGTGATGATACAGCTAACAGATATTCATGGGTTCTAAGGGTCTATTCAATTTCCGTGAAAAAGCATGCGATACGTATGAGTGTGTAGACCCCGAATCAATCAGTACATATGCATTTTGAGTACAAATAGAGAGGATACCTGACACAACGGTCTCAGTATTTTGCACATCTCCCGGTACTAGGGCGAACACTCGGCCCTGCCTCATGGGCTCTTTCCCGGTAGCTTTGGGGTTCGTTTTGGTGCAACAGTTGATGCTGCGGCGCTGCCTGTAGCTTTACTATTGCCCGGAGCAGTGGAAGGGCAATCTTTAACCATGTGGCCCACCTTGCCACACCTGTAACAAGCACCAGAAATTTTATAACAAACTCCCTTATGGTTCTTACCACATTCGGAACAGGGCGGAAAGGAACGGTTTCCTTGACTAGAAGTAGTCGTTGACCCTGTATTTTGCTTTTTGTTCAGCGGGTTGTTCTTGCCTTTCTTGAACTTAAAACCCTGCCTTTTTCCACGCCATTCAGATGCCGGCGTTTCAGATTGTTTCACAGCTTCGATGTTCGCTTCAGCCATCAAGGCTCGGTCAAGAACATTCACATAAGTCGGTAATTTCAGAACACTTATTCTGTCCAGTATTGCAACATTCAGGCCGCCTTCAAACCTTCTGGCCTTCTTGTAATCAGTGTCCACCATGTGTGGTGCATATCTAGCAAGTCCGGTGAACTTTGTTTCGTATTCGGCAACGGACATCGTGCCCTGTCTCAGTTGTTCAAATTCAGTCACCTTCCTGTCCCTGACACACTGAGGGAAGTACTTTTCAAAGAAGGCTACTTTGAATTGAGCCCAAGTCATAGCAACGTTGTCATCACGGGTAAGCATCCACCACCTTCTAGCCTCTTCTTGCAAAGTGAAGGTGGCCAACAGTACCTTATGTGCCTCCGAGCACGGAAACACTTCAAACAGTTTTTCAGTCTCCAAAACCCATGCTTCAGCTTTTAACGGTTCAAGGCCTCCCTGGAAGGATGGCGGTTTCAGTTTGCTGAACTTTTGGGTAAGAGCAATTATGTCCCCATCATTAACATTAGCATTCTGTTCCAGTACAACCGGAGGAGGAGGTGGGGGCTGTTGATTCTGTTGTTGCTCTAATCTTGCAGTTATCAGTTCCATCATTCTCTCCACTCTTGCCATTCTTGCCTCAGTGGATGAGGACTCAGATTCATTTGCATTATCCATTTCACTATAAGCAGTTATAGCAATTAAAAACATAAGCAGTTGCACACTTAACAGTTTATCACATTAGCACATATTCACTCATGTCATAACCACACACTTATCATGCTTATGTAATGCCCTAATCGCTTTTCTAAGACATCCTATAGCTCATTTGGACACGTGTGTGCGGTATAACTCGTGGTTAAGTATCGCTCTGATACCACTCTGTCACGACCCAAACCCGCCCCTATGGGTTTAGCACCGTAACCGGCCAGTAATCCGAGATTACCGAAGGCCTGCTTAACAGTAATACAGTAAAACAGAGTACAGGGGCATGGCGGAAGCCATTACAGTAATAAAACAATGTCCAATGAGCTGTGACAGTCTGTATGCAAAAAGACTTTTCATACATATAAACATTCAGTACAGAACAGTTATGCACAATATTTACAATCATTCAGTACAGGGACTTAATCCCTACTAAACAGTACAGTATTACAAAATAGTACAGAGACAGACGGGGAAATAAAAAAAACACCCCTAAGCCATAGCTTGGCAGGCTCGGAACCTCGCAGTGAGGCACTTTGGTTGGCTGACAAAACTGGAGCTTACCCCGACGCTTCTAGCATTGGTCCGGTGCCTGTACACCTACATATATATATGAGTAGTGAGCTAAAGCCCAGTGAATAACACAAAGCGTAAAGGGGTTTAGAATGAATGTCCTTACAGTAATGAAAACAGTTTATTAAATCAGTATATCAGTTGTTCAGTACAGTAAACAGTCATATGTGGTACATCCATTAGCATAATAGTAAATAGTAGGTCTTAAAAGACCGAACAGTAAGTGATGGCCATCAATCAGTAAACAATAGTGGTTCCAACGAGGAAACCGACAGAGATCTCTGTAACAGTAACAGTCAGTAACAGTAGTTGCTAAGGATGCCACAATACAGTTCAGAATATAGGACATACATTCATTCAGTAAACAGTAAACGGTACAGAAAACAGTACAGTTCAGTTGTTCAGAAGATAATCATTTTGAACATATCTTTACACAATTGTTACTCACAGAGTTCTGGGCTACAGTAGGCTAGAGCGTCTCCTCGAAATGCCAACCCTAAACAGTATAGAATGAACACACACTAAGCTACACAGTTGGGAAAGATAATAACTTAATCCCTAATATGCCTCGGTGTGTTCTACATCTATATCCTCATTAAGATGTCTTAAACTAGGCCTAAGAATGCCTAGGATGGGATGATGATGCAAAGATGTACTCAGAAAACATTTTCAAAATTTCAGAAAAATAGATCCCCGCTCGAGCGCAGGTTTCCCCGCTCGAGCGGACATGCAGCAAAGGTCCCCGCTCGAGCGGACCAAAAAGTACTGGATAGGTGAAATTCACGCTCGAAGCCCGCTCGAGCGTGTCACCCAGTCCTCCGCTCCAGCGTCCAATCCTCCGCTCGAGCGGACTGATGCACAGTGCAAGGTGCTGGGAGCTCGATTTTCCCGCTCGAGCGGCACTTCCCCCGCTCGAGCGAACGACCAAAATCTGGAAATTCCAGACTTGAGTCCCAAGCTCAAAATAAAGTTTAAATGCTAAAATTTCGATCCTCTTGGGCTAATTTTCTGGAAAACATAAGTAAACTCATAGAACAACATGTTACAAAGGTCAATTTGAGAAATCAAGGCCCAAGGGTGTTTCAATTAAACTCATTTCTTATGATCATGCATGAACATGCTACGAAGTGACATGCATGAGATTAAATCAAATCAAAGCTTCAAATGCTTGCTCAAATGAGCTCATAACTTCGAAAACATAGTGAAATCATGGTCCATTGTAAAAATATGAACATGCATGTACAATTTCATAAAAAAACAACTTCAAAACTTCAAGATGAAGGCATGCATGCATGAATTAAGCTATATCTCATCACCATTCAACCAATTCAAGCCTTAGGTCACTAAAGGCCCACTAATCATGCAAGAATAAACTCAATTACACAATAAAGAGGGTGAAATTCATACCTAAGTCTTGAATCACAAGACTAGAAGCTTAATTAGACAAAGCTCTTACAATTCTTCAAGTCTACAAGCCAATTTCACAAGAAGGAATTCAAATCTCTCTTAATTCTCTCCCTCTCTCTTTCTTTCGGTGGAAACAAGGAATGAGCTGAGGAAACATTTGTTTGAGTGTAATGTAATGGTCTCAAAAGTGTGTAGATAGTGGCCACTAAGTGGTCTAATTGTAAATAAACTCAATTCATGTAACTTACCAACATTTACTCTAATTTAATCATACCTAATCAGTTTTCAGATAATTACACCATAAAATTACATAAATTCTAATTAACACAGAACATCAATCAATTTCGGATTCGGCCGCCGATAAGGCCTTCAATTTGCAGTTCAAACATAAAGACATGAACAGATAATCAAACAGGCAACAGATAAACATGCAATTAAACAGATACAGTCAATCGATTCAGTTTCAGATCTCAGTCAGTCAGTCCAGTATTTTAATCAGTTCAATTACTTCTCATAATCAGTCTCAGTTTAGCGGTAAACAGAAATTAATCGGTAAGCAGTAGTGAGAGTTGTTACATCACTAAGCCAAAATCTTTCCAAACTATCTAATGGCATTTTTTGAAAAAACAAAAAAACGCTACATACTCCCAAATGCACACAATAAAAATAAATAAATAAATTGAACTCAATATAATATGTTTTTTTAAGTCTACTTGCTACATGTACAAAATTGACCAACAACCTTATACGAATTAATTGAAACAATAAAATTTTTAGCTGCTCTCTTATACAATGATCAAATTATTTGAATTTTTAATTGAAATAAATTTATGATATCCATAAAAATTGTTAATTGACTTGATGATTTAATAATAAAACGGGCCATTTATTATGAAATTGAAAACTTCAAAGGACATGATTTGTTTGTATCATTTTAGTCAATGTAGTTTCAATTGACTCGATTTTAACTCTGAATTTACAGATTTATCTCAATTTATTTCAATTGTTTATAATTGTTAACATTTTTTTACTTAAAAAATATGTATATAAGTGACATATGTCATTCTTTTTTAGACAAAATAAATTTGTTTAATTCAGTGAGTTGATCTCAATCAATTCAATGATCATTTTTTGTCAAAAACACTAATGATATTATCAATTGAACCAAATTCATACAAAATCTAAAATTAAAAGTAAAAATTGATTTAATTAAAAATGTAAAGACTAAAACTAATATTTATTTATTTTATTTAAAGTGTGAACAAACTTATTTAAAAATAAATAAATAATTAAATTTTTGATACACCACTACCATTCACCTTATTACCAATTCCCCATTTTTTTTTTTTTTTTAAATTGAAGAAATAAGGGAACAGGGGAAAGCAAAATACTAAGGTTAGAGACCCAATTCACGAGTTAGAGCAACAGAAGTTAGAACGGAGACCCAATCCACGAGTCCAACAAATCTGAAATTGGTGAAGTAAAATTAATTTTGGCGAGACAAAAGAGGCAGGAGTGAAATAATGAAGTAAAGGTGTGTTTGATTGGACGGACTGGATAAGGGGGATTAGAATTCATCGGATTTGAGTCCTGGGACTGTGAATCTCCCGGACTATTTGGCTGGATTGGATATGTATCTTGTATTTGTTTTTTCATGGGATTAGATGTCTGGAAAGGACTATTTTTAGTGAATCCAATGTTTAGTTGGACGGACTGGATAGGATAAATAAACAAAAGACTATTTTACCATTTTTCAATTGTTTACTAAGTAATAGCAATATTAAACATATCTTTAATATTTTAATTATTTTTAGCTAGATTAAATAAAAATTTATTTTATTTTATTTTTTACACAATTAAATAAATTTATTTATTTTAAATAAATAAATAAATAAAATATCAATAAAAATATATATTTTTTTTTTAATTAAAATTTTAAATAAATTTGTTTTTAAAAATAATATCAAACAATGAAATTAAATAAAACATCTATTAAATTTAAATAATGAAATTAAATAAAATATAAAAAAAAATTTAAATAAAAATCAATAAAATATCTATAAAAAATTATTTTAAAAAATTAAATAAATAAAACATCAATAAAAAGTTAAATAAAATTATTTTATTTTTAAATTGAGACATTTAAATTTTATTGAATTTTATTAAATATAATACATAGTTAAATAGTAGAGGGTCAAAATGGTCATTTTGACCACCTAATCCCAACAGTGGATAGTCCTCCAAAAATTATCTCATACCCCCCCTAGGACACAATAGTCCCCCATATGGGGGATAAGGAGTCCGGCGGACTAAAAAAAAATCAAACGGCGGATAAGGAGCACTATTTGGATTACAATCCAAATAGTGGATAGTCCCCCTCCCTAATCCGGCAAATCAAACACGCACTAAGGGTTTATCATTCTTCATCTTTCATGCCATCCTTATGTATCGTCTACACCACAAATTTGCAATGTTTTCATCTTCTACAATCTACTGAATTCATTAGGTATTCTTTATCTCTTTCTCATTCTCACACACACAAGCAAACACACACAATACCTCCGTCTTTGTCTCTTATTTATGATGTTCTTGTTTTAGGTGTAAAACTTGATACAATCTGAAAATCTAATCTTCTAACTCATGAATTTATTAATTTTCATATTTTAATATCAAGGGTTAATTGTGATTTACTATTATTGCATTTATATTGTGATTTTATATAATGCCTTGCAAGTATTTGTTTAAATGCTATAATGATTCGAAAATAATACCACTTGTCTACATATTTAAAATGGATGCAGATTGGATTTCATTTGTACACTACATTATCATTGTTAAATATTAGAATACTATGGATCTTTTATTTTAAATTGCTTAGAAAGGAATAACATTTGAATTCTCATTAAAATACTGATATTGCATTAACAAGAACCTTAAAATTTAAAAACCCTAATTTTTAGCTTTAAATTTTGTTTAGAGTTTGGTTAAAATTGAGAAATTGAGAAAGAAATCAAATGTTTGAATCTGATTAGAATTTTGTTATTCATGCTTACAATCTTAATTTTTTTTTTCTTTTTTAATTTTTATACATTTGTTGATAAATGTACCCTTTTGCGTAGTTTGGGTTTCAATTGGCTTTTACGGGTTTGATAAATTGCCTAAAACAGTTGCAGACATATGAGACATGTATATGTGAAGGGTCATGCTACGTGTCATGAAAACTTTCATGAAAACCATCATGAAAACTCATCTACACCGTTGGATCATGAGATCATATCTGATCTAACGGTGCAGACAGTTTTCCTTACCATTTTCCTTAAAAATTTTCCAGCCACCTAACATTTCTCATATGTGAATGTAGTTTATGTCATTTCACTTGCACTGTGACTTCTTAATTTTTTAAATGGAATAAATTAGCTGATGTAGTATATTTTTTAGATAAGGGTGAGAAACACAGTTTTTGTGCTTCTTTTAGCTATAAAAGTTTAAATGTTGGAACTAACTACAGGTCAAGCAGGTACTGAATTTTTTTCCCCCTCAAGAACTAGTTAGGTGATGATATACTTGTGTTGCTTGTACAACTAAGTTTCATGATGCATTAGGCACTTTGTTTCTGCTTTCAAACTTCCCTCTGTATGAATTTAGAATTTTTTTTAAATAACAATATGTCTAGATCCCTTGCTTTATTTTTCATCATTTATAAATTCAGGTTTTATTTTCCTAATTAAATTATTATATTCTTGCATGCATCTTCATGGTTATGATGGTTGGGTTTGGAGATTAGAATATTGAAGGGATCTTTTTACTTGGGAAAGGGAGGAAGATGACAAGGACATTAATTTTTTATTTTTGTCCCAGATTAGAGGCAAAGGATCAAATGTTATGAACTTGGGAATTAATGGTCAATATTGTGTAGCTTCATTTTGTAAACATCATCAAGCTTCATATGGTCTCTCGAGGTCAGTATACCAACTGGTTTGGAAATCCTTCATTCCACCTAATGTTCAAGTTTTTTGTTACTTGTGATTTGTTGATTACTAAAAATAACTTATGTCCATTTCATGAAGTTCTGGAGTTTTTTTGTTTAAAATGGCGGGGTTTATTGTTAGTATATCTTATTGCTTTGAAAACGTTAATGAGATGGTGATTTTGATTTAAAATGAATAGATTGAAGAAATTAATCTGGGAGTCACTATTCTTCACAGTTTTAATCAGTCTTTTGATTCAGTGCAATAACTCTGTTTCTAACAATGAAATTGCAAAATGAAAGGAAGTTGTAGACATCATCCTAGTGAGAGCTATGCACCAGGTGAAGGCTTATAAGGAGATAAATGAGTGCTCAATTAACAACTTCATTACTTGCCTAGATCAGGTAAGGGAGTATAAATTGTAATTTGGTTTTGAGATTTGGTAATTTAGAGGTATTAAGAAAGTTTTGTAATGGTTTCTTATAATTTTGTTTTTCTGAGAGTTTGTTTCCAAGTTGGAACCCCTGTATTACTTATTAAGAAAATTTTCTTTTGCCCCAAAAACATTTCTTTACACATCACTATCATGTATGGTGATTATATTTTCTATTTAATTACTTCTTGGGGGATGGAAGTGAATTCTATAGATACTCTCAATCAATTAGGTTTTTGTAGTGGAAGTAATCTTTATTTGTGGATGCTTGGGAACAAGAAATTCATATCAAATAGGGGACCATATTTATAATGCATGGTGATCTTATTTTTTGTTTTAACCTTCTTAGATAATGAAAATAACTATCTGAAATGGATTTGTAGGGATGTATTTTGAGGATCGTGCCACGTGGTCGAGGTGTTGGCCAAGGTGCCACGTGGATAGTCTAGATTGCCGAGATGGTTACGGTATTGTCGAGATGTTGTACGCAAATACGGGAATCCGAGATATTTGGATAAAGGACAAGAGTCCTAGACAGATGATGTGCTTAGTTCGAATAGGGAAAAGCCTCTTGAGGAGTTTATCCATATCTAACTAAGAATCCGAGATAAGTGCTATGCTTGAGTCTTATGAAGTGAGACTTCTAAAAGATGAGGGCACTAATGGCTACAAAAGCAAGGCACCCTCGTGAGTCTAAGGTATGGTTTTCATTTGTGAGTTTAAGTGCTTGATTGATATCTTTGAGAGATAAGATTGACTAATTTGATCGCCGGACCCTCGGGTGGTCGAGCCACCATGGTATTCTCATCATCTTGTTGGTAGGTGCTTAGTTCAATCTATTTTGCCGCATACTCTCCAGCTAAGTTCCCTGTTTGGTTGTATGGTCGGAAATCAACACCCATAAGATTTATCTAGTTTTGCAGGAATAAGGGTACTAGAATAACCGAAGAGTAATTCATTGACTATCTTGGAATTGTTACTCATATTGCACTTTTGAATTATTAAAGGTTTTTAAGGTATCTGTTTCTCTTCACTTGATCAATTTCCAATTATTATTATTTATTTATTTTTATTTAACATAAACAAGTCAATTGCTCTGTTTTTCTATTACTTACGAATATTTTAATGAACTTAATAGGTTTGAAGCTCTTGCAAAAGGAATTCAACAAAGTATGATTACAAGAATAAAAGCACTTATATGCTGGGAGGTATGATGAATCATGGAGCTCTTCAGAGAGCCTTGTAGCAAAACTCGAAGCCAATGTGAGGAAATCAGCATGTCTAGCATTTTTTTTTTTTAAAATCAAAACGCCACAAGACTAAAAAAATGTCACTAGAGGAATAGTTTTGTGGCATTTTCATGTGTCACTGAACTAAGAAAATATTGTAGTATCATGAAATTAATCGAGGTGCTGGCAAATTGGTTGGATTGGGTCTGTAACGCCCCAAAATAAATGCAATAAACCCATCTCATAAACGGTGGTATAATTGAAACGACATACTTTTATTAATCAGAGGTTAATATACATTCATAACAAAATGAAAGTTACACAGATAGTCATATGCCTGAATGGCTTGCATCTTTCCAAGCCACTACTTGGGTACAATAAAGGTGAGTCATAAGTTCAATACAAATAAAGTCTTAGACTTGTATAAATATGAAATACAAAATACAAGCAAAATAAATAATATGAGCCTTCAGCTCCACAGTTCTCCCAAACTAAGTCCTTGGTTGAGGCATATCATCAACACCTAAAAATGGTTTTCCCATATAGGGTGAGCCAAAACCTAGTAGAAATAATCCAATATAACATATAAAACTTAACGAAGATATAAGGGTAATATGCAATTACAATGCCATTGATAAACCGTTTCATAATCCCTTTGCAAACCATGTAGTACCAATTGTATTATTTCAATTCATGACATCAGTTCTATTTCATTCAAACAACCAAACTGAGAATACAACTCAATAGGCCTCTAACTAGTACCACCATCATACAATCATTTCTATTTGTCATTTTACGGATCTTTCGTCCACGGGAGTCAGCACCTATATATATATACATATGCGCAGTTTTTGGGACTTTCACCCTGGACATATAGGCCAACTTAATTCAATGGAGTACATTCCCTATATTCTCCTAAACATGGAGTACATCCCCTTTCTCTGCCTAAACATCATACATATACAATGTATTTAAAAACTATTGGTGAAAATATCAGAAAAAATTATATTTTATTGATAAATGATGCAAAGAAAATGAGATACAAATAGATCAGGCTGAGGCACAGATATCTCGTTTTATTTAAGGAGATCAAGCCCATTGCGGTAGGAAGAACCTCAATACCGATGCAGCAGTCACAAAATTATGACTTGTCCCCTCCAGGATACAACAGCCCGACCACTTGTTGTATAGTTCAGACCAACTCTGCACAAGATGGTGAACCCAAAGCTCCACCAAGAAAAACACCCTTCTTTGCTAGTAATCTCTCTTGTATAGAAAATAGTTGGTGTGTGTTAGTGTAGAAAAGAGTAGATGAAATGGACTATTTATAGGCCATTAAGACCTTACAAATTACACCAAAAATTAATGACCATTAAACAAGAAAATGGTTACACTAAAATAATGACCATTAACTAAGAAAATAGTTACACCAAAATAATAAATAAAAGATATTAAAATGGTCCAACAATCCCCCACTCATTTTAATATCAACAAGGATAAAAGAGATTACCAAACAAAGATAGATTAGTATGCATCATGAAGGTGTGCTCTGCATTGAACCTTCATTAGTGAAACAGCAACCTCTACTCCAGAGTCAGTAGTGGTCTCAGATTTGAACTATGACTGCTTAGGGGAAATAAAGAATTACTGCTCACACATAATAATCCAAGTGTTGACATGAGCTTTAATAGCTAGCACATTACGGCCTTGTACTAATCCCAGTTTTCATGAGCATATTTGAGAATAAGCCTTGTTTTCATAGAAAGCGGCCCCACTTTCATGCTCACATAGGTGAAATCTGTCAAGGATGTTCCTGTAATTTATACACCCCACTCAACAAGAGTTACAGAATTTCATTAAGAGTATAAAAACTCAACCCTCCAACATTACAGGACAAATGCACTTACATCATAGGGATGGATAATAAAATATTAAAGAGTGCATTTTTTACAACCACCATATGATTTGTTCTTCCCATTGAACCTAGTTACAGGATCTCTGGTCCCTAGGTTGGGTATCCTCATACATGGTTTATGATTTTATAGGTTTCAAACCCATCCCCCTCGATGTATTCCAGACCCTATCTCTCGCCAAGGCTTTGGTTAATGGATCCTTAAGATTATCACAAGATTTTACATAATTCATAGCTATGATGCCATTACTCAAATAGGATCTCACATTACTGTGTTTCCTTCGAATAGGTCTGGATTTACCATTACAAAAATGATTGTTCACTCTACCAATAGTAACAGTGCTATCACAACGAATTAACACAGGACGAATTGGTTTTTCCCAAAAAGGAATTTCATGTAACAAATCTCTCAACCAATTCACTTCCTCACATGCTGAAGCTAACACTATAAGCTCTGCTTCCATTGTAGAATTAGCAATTATCGTCTGTTTTTTAGACTTCCAACATATAGCACCACCATCCAAGGTAAAAATAAAACCCGAGGTAGAAAGAGAATCACCTGACAAAGTGTTCCAATCGGCATCACTGTATCTCTCAAGTACCGCAGGATACTTGTTATAAAACAAACCATAATTTTTTGTTCCAGATAAATATCTCATAATTCTTCCCATGGCTAGCTAATGATCCCGACTTGGCTTGCTAGTAAACCTGCTAAGTACTCCAACAGCATATGCAATGTTAGGTCTAGTACAATCAGTAGCATATCTCAAACTACCAATCATGCTAACATATTCCTTTTGATTAATCACTTCCTTTTCATTTGTTACAACAGACAAATGTATGCTTGCATAAAAAAAGCAACATGTTTACAGTCTAAAAAATTATATTTCTTTAACATTTTCTCAACATAATGCGACTGATCAAGAAAAATACCATCATTAGTCTTGGTAATTTTAATTTCCAAAATAAAATTGGCTTCACCAAGATCTTTCATATAAAAGTGGCTATTGAGCATATTTTTAGTCTCATTTATAATATGCAAATTAGAGCCAAAGATAAGTAGATCATCCAAATATAGGCTAATAATCACATGTGCATTTTCACAAGTTTTATAATATATGCACTTATCACATTCATTCGTCTTATAGCCATTCTTAAGCATGCAAGAATCAAATTTCTCATGCCACTGTTTAGGAGCTTATTTTAAACCATAAAGAGATTTAATTAGCTTACACACCTTACTTTCTTGGCCAGGCTCCACAAAGCCTTCGGGTTGGTCCATGTAAATCTCCTCATTTAGATCTTCATTTAAAAATGTTGTTTTTACATCTATTTGATGAATTTTTAAACCATGAATTGTAGCCACTGCAATCAACAGTCTAATGGATGTAACTCTAGTAACCGGAGAAAAAGTATCAAAGAAATCAAGATCAACTTGTTGCTTAAAACCTTTAGCGACAAGCCTCGCTTTATATTTATCTATAGTTCCATCCAATTTAAGTTTTTTACGAAGGACCCATTTACACCCAATAGTTTTACAACCTGGAGGTAAATCCACTAGTTTCCATGTTTTATTTGAAAGTAGTGAGTCTATCTCATCATTTACAGCCTCTCTCCAGAAAATAGCATATTGTAAAGATAAAAGTCAGGGCCAAAATCTTTTTTAACTCTAGCTCGTTTACTTCTTCTTGATTGGATTTGAAATTTTTTTTTTTCTTGAAAAACTTGAGAAGGAGTAGAAGAGCTAGGCATAGATAAATTATTTTCAGAAATTATTTGACCTCCACTATTTCTAGATTTGAAATGAAATTTATTTTCATGAAAAATAGCATCACCTGATTCAAAAATAATATTATTTTCCATATCAAAAAATCTATAAGCTGTACTATGCAACGCATACCCAAGAAAAGCACAGGTGGTAGCTCGTTCACCCAATTTAGGTTGTTTAGGATCTGCAAGCCTCACAAAAGCTAAACAACCCCAAACCCTCAAATAACCTAGATTTGGTTTATGCCCCCGCCACAACTCATAAGGTACAATTTTAGTCTTTTTGTGTGGCACTCTATTTATCACATGGCAAGCTGTCAAAATAGCCTCGCCCCAAATATTTGAGGGAGCACCTGTATTATAGGAAGCCACTTTTTCTTCATGTGTCTCGTAGTCTTCATCATTCATCTCCTTGGTTGGGATTTTGTTTGGATTCTTCTCAGTAAGAACATATGCAACTTTCAAAAGGCTAAGGTAAAAAAAACTTTTCCTTTCCACCTTTTAAAATGAACTCCCTTAAACTTGAAAGGCTTGTTGAGATCTCCAATTCCATCATTGGTTTTTTCTGGCACTTGTTTCATGTTTGATCTCCTTAAAATTGTTGGTGAAAATATCAGAAAAAATTATATTTTATTGATAAATGATGTAAAGAAAATGAGATACAAATAGATCAGGCTGAGGCACGAATATCTCATTTTCTTTAAGGAGATCAAGCCCACTGCGGTAGAAAGAACCCCAATACCGATGCAGCAGTCACAAAACTATGACTTGTCCCCTCCAGGATACAACAGCCCGACCACTTGTCGTATAGTTCAGGCCAACTCTGCACAAGATGGTGAACCCAAAGCTTCACCAAGAAAAACACCATTCTTTGCTAGTAATCTCTCTTATATAGAAAATAGTTGGTGTGTGTTGGTGTAGAAAATAGTAGATGAGAGGGACTATTTATAGGCCATTAGGACCTTACAAATTACACCAAAAATTAATGACCATTAAACAAAAAAATGGTTACACCAAAATAATGGCCATTAACTAAGAAAATGGTTACACAAAAATAATAAATAAAAAATATTAAAATGGTCCAACAAAAACATAATCATATTCAATGACAACGGATGAGAAATTAGTTTTAATTTACTTAATTCTCATACAATTTTTACAACAATCATAGTTATCCTCTACCGATAACCCAAAACAGATATACAATCTCCAAAACAGATAAACTATCCAGATTTCCACATATGAGAGATAACAAGTACCCAACTCTACCCTTTATATAAACATCTACCAAATTTCACATTTCACATTTCTCATACCAATTCCATTATTTATATGCAAAATAATTATTTGAAACATTTTAGGGCAAAATTCCATTTTCATCCAAATCTAATCCATGTGTCAAAATCAGCAAATTTTATTACACCACAACCCCATATTCACTCCCATAACCATTTTCAACGCATCCATTTGTAAACTTCTTTTTTTATTTTTCAACCAAAATCCTCCAAAAATCACAATAGTGTTTATACAAAATAAATAACTAAGTTAAAAGTCATATAGGAGTATAGAAAATCCCTACCTCAAAGATAGAAGACCAAAGGAACAAATGGAGAGACGTTAAGAATGCCAAAACTCAACTCTACTCGGATGGAAATGTAGCCCTTGAGATGATCTACATTTCTAACAAAGACACACAGGTAGAGAAACCACTAAATCTAGGTGAATATATATATATATATATAGAGAGAGAGAGAGAGAGAGAGTTTAGAGAGACTTTAGATCTAGGGCTTTTAGAAAGTTTAAAGAGGGAATGAAAGTGAAAAAGTGATGTAAAAGGTCATTTTCACGAACTGATATACGCACAGTCCGCTTGAGCGCAAGAAGTAACGCTCGAGCGTCAGACACAATAAGTTGTTCCGCTCGAGCGCAAGAAATGACGCTCGAGCGCAGAATGCACACTCCTAGTAGTTTTGCAGACAGCAGACCAACGCTCGAGCACAAGAAAGACCTCTCGAGCGCATAAAATACCGCTCGAGCGTAGAATACACTCTCCCAGTAGTTTTGTAGACCTGCAAAAGTACTGAGAGTTCACAAGGCCCGCTCGGGCGCAAGAAGTGACGCTCGAGCGTAGGAGTAAAATTTTGGGCAACAAAAGTTCGAAAACCAAGCAACCAACCTATTCTAAAACGCAACCACTACAAACCAATAGCCAAATTTAAGGAAGTATAAGGGAAACAAAACATGAACAACAATACAGAGCCATGAAAACCGAGTCCAGAATATCAAATGGGTCGGGTCTAAAACCAGAATCGCTTTAGGATCTTTGCTAGCTGTAATTTCCATATGAAGTGATTTTTTTTTTTGGCTGGCAAAGCTTTGGTCTTGTCGTTTGTTTGTTTTTGGTTGGTTTTTCATAAAACAAATTTGCCATTTTTTTTAAGAGTAATGTTACAAAGTCCTATCATCCCTACATTCTACACATTTGACATGCAATGTGCGGAAAAACATTTATCTGCACATTTTTTGTTTTATTTTTGAGAATTCACATAAATTGAGAATGTGTATCTACTAATTTTTGTATTTTTAGCGTAACAAACAAGTCAAACGATACTAGTTATAGATTTTATTTTTTTTAGCATTACAAACAAGAAATATATATAGTTAATCCAGAGCATGAGACTTCCGCTATAACGAAATTAAGAAAGGACAATACGTACACTGAATAAAATGTAAATGAGTGCACATTAGATTTAGAGATCAGGGATTTTATAACAAAACAAATGATGAATAAAATGTAAATAAGTGCACATTAGATTTACATATCAGGGTTTTTATAAGAAAACAAATGACGTATCGCATAGTACATGTAATCAAATATCAAAAACTTTGCTTCTATCACAATAACGGCTAACACAAAGCAAACAAGGAGCTCAAAAAAAATCAGAAAAGTGGCTATGAATGCTCCTAGTTCACCTTCAAGAATATAGCCCTGGGCAAATGCAGTAGCAGAAAAGCCTGTGGAGTAGATAATTGTAAAGGTAGAAAAAATGGTTTTCAGTGGTATTGCGATATGAAAATCATTGGTGTCAAACCGCGATAGCTGAATCAACACCAGAGTTGCCAAGGAGAGAAAAGCGAAGAAAAGAGCTAATCCAATATACACCATGAAGAACTGTATTTCCTGCCGATTGGTTTTGAGAAGCATAGGTATGCCGGTGTTTTGATCAAAGCCTCCGGGGATGGTAAAGAGGGCTGCGAAATTGATTGTGCCAATAAGAATAGAGACAATTATTAAGTTGTCACTCACGTGTTTCTCAGCTTTCTCAGCTTCTTCTCGGAGAGCTACGTGATTTTCTTCGAATAGTTCCTCTGCTGCCTTTCCATCAGAGTTTCGAAGATGCCATAAATGTGGATATGAGTCATGCTTTACACGCTATTGGAACACAAATTCAAATGATTTAATTAGAATCCTCAATTAATGTTTAATGTTGTTATTCTAAAAGCAAGAGCAGTGATTAGTACCTTAAACCATAGCACATCCCAACTCATCTGGTTAACTATACCAACACTTCCACGCTTCGCTCCAACATGAAAATCAGTGTTCCATTGACCATCAACATAATCTACCAATTGATTTCTTGCTAGTCCAGGAGGAGACCTAGTAGGATTTCCTACGCACGTCGCCAGATGCAAGATAGTGTTCCCTCGGAAATCAATATCTGCTAACATCCTATCCTTGTAAGCAACAAAATTCATTAAGTAATCATAGATAAATCCATGCTTTTGCTCGACGGATATGTGTAGTATGTTCCTCCCATTCTCATCAAACGAATCTGCAGCTTCTGGATATTTGTTTAGGATTGCCATTACCACCTCAAGAATGCCGAGCCTTGTAGCCTGTAAAAGTGGGTCTAGTGCCCTATTCCTCCTTCCAATTGAGTTTGCTTCAGAATCTGTATGAATATAATGACTCCAATCTTCCTTTTCGATCAATTTATTTGCCAACATCAAGGCAAGTACATGCTTTTGTTTTGCATAATCAATATTTTTCAAGAAATAAAAACCTGACAAAAGTGAGAAATTTTAAGCATGGTGGAAGAAAAAGCATAATGTGAAATATAATGCAAATCCTGTATTAGAAAGGACACAGTAATGAACTCAAATTTTGGATATTACATGACATGTCAAGAATGTATTGTCATCTATCTTAAACCAATTTAAGTCTATTCAAAATTTGGAACTCAAATTTGCTCATAGTTGGATTGAGGGGTGGAGGTCCAATATTATAGGGAAGTTTTGGTTTTTGTTTTTGTTTTTGTTTTTTTGTTTTTAAAGAAAATAAATAAATATCCATAAAAAAATAAAAAAAGGAAGGATGGTGTAGGTCATACTAGAATAAATATGATCCACGTATATTTTATTTTCGAGGTATTTTTTTTTATATTGATATCCAAAAAAATGTAATAAGGTAGTTGGCTTCTCTACATTTTTGGAGGTAAATTCCAACTTTTCCACCCTCAAATTTTTACTCGAATTTTACTTTGATCTATCATCTTTTAATTGTAACAATTAAATTATGAAACACCAACACCTCAAAACATGTGTCGTATTTGTATCAGATACACAGACACTTCAGGGACACATATGTAACACATTACACGGCTTGTCTCCTTATTTAATTAATTTATTTTCAAGAGATACGCCGAGAACACTTCGGGGATACACTAAAGACATCAAATTATTTTTTTTCCCCATTTTATTTAGTACTTTTGATGAATGTTGATGTTTATTATTTTTTTTCTTAGATTTAAATACTTAATAGATCATCCATAAAAAATATATATAAACTGTAAGTGTTAATTTGAAAGTGTTTAAAAAAAATAGAATTAGAATTAATTTTTGTTAATATTGATTGTTTGTGGATGTAATATTAATCTAGATAGCAAATATAAATATATAAAAATATATTTTATAGCCTTGTCCTTGCCGTGTTTGTGTCTCTATTTTTTTGAAATTGTCGTGTCACGTGTCTGTATCCATATCTGTGCACTGTAGCTTTCAAAGTTTAAGCTATATTTCAATGTTGCTCTCCCATCACCCTAGCTTTCAAAGTTAGTAAAAATTAAAATATGAGAGATCAAAATGAAAGTTGAGCAAATGTTAGGGGCCAAAAAGTGTAAATTTTTCCCCTTTAATGCTCTTAAAATGTTGCTCATGTGGCCCGTATGTAAGCAGTGGTGGAGCCACATGGTGCTAGGGGGTCACGTGCCCCCTGGATTTCTTTTTTTATTATTATTTTTTTATTTTTACATATATGTATATATAAAATTTTAAACAAAAATAATATTTAGAATAAAATGTCAAAGGCATTTTTAAATTTATAAAAATAATAGTAATTGTTTTATTGAAAATGAAGTGATTACAATAAATTATATTTTTATGTATGAAAATTTTGTGAAAAAATCTCAATATAAAAGTAATATCCATCATTATTGATATACAAATATCATTAATCTCACTATATATATGTAAAAATTAGGGTAAACTACCAATAGGTCCTATTTTGGAGACTTATTACCCAATAGGTCCTACTTTGGAGACTTATTACCCATTAAGTCCTATTGATAAATTTATTAAGTGATAAAGATAAATTTATCAGTCTTTTATTTTTATGAATAAATTTATAGTGATAAATTTATCAGTCTCTTTATTTTTATGAATAAATTTTTAGTGATAAATTTATCACTCTCTTATTTTTATAGTGTTAAATTTATTAGTTAGGACCTGTAGGTAAATAAGTCTAGTTAATAGGACTAATTGGTAAGTACCCCTAAAAATTACTAGAGTTTTATTTATATTTGCATATAGAATTCACCCTTCATATGTTACTTTACTATTGGTTGGTAATATTATATGTTAATAATGACGTGATATCACTATTATATGAAATTTTTACTCAAATTTTGTAAAAATTTGATTTATCTTACCATTATATAATTTATTTTAAGACGTAAATATATGATTTTTTTACATTGTCTATGATACACTAGTTACATGCAATACTTTCTTTTTAATTTTACTCGAAGTTAATTGTAAAATTTTATGTAAAATACTTTTATAATAATTTATTTAAGTTTTTGTACTTATTATTAATTCAACAATTATTATTATCTTCTTACTGTTGGTTATGGAAAACAAAATCAAAATTATAATCAATAAATGCCCATTCTAATTTAATTTTGTGGCTCCGCCACTGCATGTGAGCACTTTCCTTTCAAAATTTAAATGGTAAATAACAGGGCATCTAAATTAAAACACAAGGACTTAGCTGTTATGGGTAAGGAACTAAAGTGAAATTCAAATAAAATATTGAAGGTAAAAAATGTAATTTACTCTCTCTCTTTTGATAAATTGAAAGGAAAAAAAGTGATTTGAACCGGTAATCTCTTAATAAAACACACATTTTTCTTTATTTTTATATATATACTAACGATTGTGTGCAATTTAAATAAATGAAAATAAAATAAAATATTTATTATATATTATGCATCACTGAGATAGTAATTACATAAAGTCAAAGTCCTAAGTTCATATCCCACTCTCTTCTTTATCTTTTTTTTAATAGAGAAATTGACACATGTCATAAAGATAGAGAATGACTTCAGGACATCAGACCTCTTTTGGAAAGCAAAAAAAAAGTCAACTTAATGATTTATTTTAATCATATCATCTCTCTATTTTTCACACTGTGTTTTCATAATAAGCCAAACAATAAACTTGTAAGCTACTTCCCAAAACAAGCCATCATATAGTATAGATTGCTTGTTTTATACATCTAATCAATAATGTGAATTTTTTCAATGATTTAAAAGGAGAAGAAGATGGAGCACCTAGGATTTTTTTGGTGAAAGAAGGCCTTTCTAATTTGGACATAACAACTCCATTACTGCTTGGATCCTCTACATTGCCAGCCGCTTGTAACTCTAAAGCTGTCTCCACATACATTGTTGGAATATCTGCTCAACCTCACAATTAGCGATTCATTAAAAAAATTCACCAAAGCAACAACAGATTTCTACCCTCCGTTTCTTTAGGTAACAAATATTTTTTAACGGCAAATATTTTCTACAAATTTTTTTAATAAATATTTTTTGAAAAAAGATATATTTTTTTATTTGGTGATGGTCACTGCAATAAATAAGAATTTTAGGAATTAAATTTTTGTCCAAAAAAATGAAAAAATTTGAGACCAATTCTTGTTGTCTCGGGATAGTCATTAAAAGATCCTCTCAAAAGGTTTTTTAAAAAACTTTTAGTAACAATTTTAAAAACATCGCTAATAAATGCAGAGACAAAATAATTTAGTCCAAAAAATGATTATTTTTTAAGACAAATTTTGATCCCAAAAAGTAAGTAATTCATCACTAAATATCTAGTTTTGTCACTAAAAATATCTAATTTTGGCAACAAAAAATTTCATCTTTTGTCTAAATTTTTGTGTCTAAAACTGTAATGGTGGTGGTGGGATGAAAGTGGAGTTGGAGGTGGTAGCTTGGGGGTGGGATGGTAGCTGCGGTAATGGCGACGAATATGGTGGCAGTGGCTGTGGTGATGGTGGTGTGGTGGTGGAGGTGATACTCACGTTGGTAAGGTGGTGACATTGATAAGATTTTAAATTGAAAAATATTTTTCACCTTTTAAAAGTGAAAAATATTTTCTATCCAAATAAACTTATTTTTTTGTTAATTTTTATTTTTCATTGTACTACAAAACCTCAAAATACAAAAAAAAAAAAAAAAAATTTCCCCAAACAAGCATAACACTAGTTTAAAACTAGATCATCATTCTATAACTGTATTAATAAATAACTTTTCTACAGACAGATAAAAAAAAATGTAATAATATATTTCAACAGACTCAACAAAAGATGAGAAAAGTTAAATTTAAAAAAGATGAAAAAATTTAATCCTTGAATAAAAGTTTTTGTCAATTTGAATAATTTAATCCTTGCATTTTGAGTCGAGTTTCAATTTTGTTTTTCTATTCAAATATAAGTTAAAATTAATGATGTTAGAGCACTTATCAACCTCATAAGTTGCATATGTTAAAAAACGTAACGAAATTTTAACAAAATAATCAAATTGAAATTAGACTTAAAGTGTAAAAACTAAATTATTTAAATTAAAATAATTAGAATCAACGTAAATTTTGAATCAAACTATAAGAATGAAAATTATAATTTACCCAAATAAAAATCATCACAATGTTGAAAAATGAGAATCCATGCTCCATGATTGGTTCATCTGAGGGAGGGGGGGAATTTAGAAGTGGAAATCTTTATCAATTTACGTTTTCATTAGTCATTTATTTTTATTATAAAAATGGAATTGGAAGAACTTTGTAAAAGCATATTAAAAAAATTAATGTTTTAACTAAATTGCAGGTATAATGGTGTATGTACTTACAAAAATAGATTATAGCTTCAACAATCTGCCAAGGAATGAAGGATGTCCTGCTTAGATCATAAAATACATATGATGATCTGCTTCTGAAAGAAGTTGGTTTTGTCACCAACAAATTCAATGCTGTCATACCCTTTTCATCATGTTGTAGAGAAAGATTTGGGTATGATTCCAATATCTTAATTGCCAAATCTATTTCACAAAAACATACATTTTAAAATATATATATATATATAAAAAAAAAAACTTCAACTTAGTCAATTATGTTTTACATGTCCTTCACATTTCTTAATTTCAAATTAAACAAAACTAAGTTTTGTATCTCAATTAAGTGAGATCAATTAGTATGTAGTAGAGTTCATCACTATATATTAATGTTTGAAAATGATTAGTATGTGACATGTCAACATGATGTTAGCATCGAATAATTTTTTCACATGAAAGACTTTGTATCTATTGAAGTCTAGCCCAGCCATTACAAGTTTATATAATTATTCCAAAAGTTTATATAATCATTCCAAACCCAATTCTAAACTGAAGCTCATAGGGTGAATTCTACTCCAATAATGAAATTACATTCATAGACCAATTGTAATTAAAAAGGTCACTAAAAATGACTAAGAAAAGATGTTGGGGGTTATGGAGAAACAACTAACAAAAGATGAGGAATCTCTATTAGTTGTTTTTTTAATATATATATATATATAACTTTTTAATTGAATAAATAAAAATAAAATAAATAATTGATTATCAAAGCAGATTATAAACTTAAATTCGAAGTCTAACCCAAAAGTAAACAAGTCAAAAATATCAGTCCAATCTAATTTTATAAACCGAATAAGATTGGACTAGACAGCCAACAGACTGATACTTCCGCCATTGTTTACATGTACATATTCATCGAATAAGACCATCTCCAACGTTGCATCAAATTCAGTATCAAATTTGAATTTGATGAAAAAAGTCACTTTTTCTGCTCCAATGGTTTCACCAAACTGATATCAAATTGAGAACGGAGCAAATTTTTCACCAAACTGAGAATCTGCGTGAGCCTTCACCAATTCACTGTGCTGCAACGTTGCAAGTGGGCCCACCGGTCAACCTACCGGACGGCTGACCGGAAATAGGTTCAAACAGTTCAAAAAGGTAAAAAAAAAAAAATAAATAAACAAATAAATAAATTAGCTTTACCGGTCGACCAACCAGTTGACCCATGGGATGACAATTCCTTTTGATGCACCGTTAGAGTAACTGATATTAGATTGAGAAAATGAGCCATTTTTTACTCAAATTTGGTGAAAAAAATACTAAACCGTTGGAGATGTTCTAAGTACACTTTTATCTACTAAAATTTATCACAATCATTTATACTTTCTTAAAAAATAAGAAAAATAAAGACGGTTGGTGATTTAATTTATCGAAAAATTATTACATATATATTTTCATAATTGAGATGGATTCCTCACATCTATAATTTGAATTAGAGTGCACTGTTCGGCTAGTGGAATTCACCACAAATCATATTTTAATGATCTAAATCGTTCATTTTGTCGAATACTTTCTACATATCATTCAACAAATTTATATCGATTCAATAATCGTAATATATTTAACTTCTTGTGACTTTACAAAAAAAATAAAATAAAAATAAAGCGTTTATTTTAAAAAACACAATTAACATTCATTTTTTTTAGAAATACAATAAATTAAGTAAGTTATGATAATTGGATCGACGTAATTTTTTGTTCGAATAAAATACATGAACTATCTGACAATATAACAATTTAAATCAATAAAATAAGATCTATAAGAAGCCCACAGGTTGAAACAGTATAATATAGTCTAAATTATGAACTAGAGGGAATCCAGTTCTTTCAAAATATAGGTATTGGAAACATACAGTAACGTTCTCCCTCAACGGCCGCATGGAGAATGGTACGACCATCACGTCTCCTTGTCAAGCAATCGCTACCAAAACTCTCCAAAACTTGGAAAACTTCCCTCTTCCCATACGCAGCAGCAAGGTACAGAGGTGTCTCTCTCGACTCATTCTGCTCCATTACCAGATCTTGTTTCTTCCTCAACATGATCTTCGCCACGCCCGCCTGCCCAAACCTCACAGCTTCATGCAGGGCGGTGTTTCCATTCATGTTCTTTTTCATCAGTAATTCGTTAGTTAGAACTAGACTTTCCATGACATCCACGTTGCCATGGATCGCCAAAAGATGGAGAACCGTGTCGCCGCGATTGTCTATTGATATCGCGCCATTCATATTCTCCCTGAGAAAATCACAGAAGAATGAAGACGATTCGGGTGTTTTTTCTGATGCGAATTTGTAAGCTTTGGAGCGGTGGCTTAAACCCGAGCTTTCCATTTTCACCAACTTTTAGTCTCTAATGAAAAACATATAATGATACCTTTTATAGGTAAGTAATGTCTAATGTTTCTTGAGTAAGTCTTGTCCAATGTTACTTTGTGCCCGTTTGGTATGAGATTTTTTTCATATACTATTTTCGTTTTGGGAAAAAAATTGTATTTAAAATGATAATTATTATTATTTTTTTTTTTTTGATAATTGACTAGACGGTTGTAAAAAAAATCAAATAATTCTAAATTAATTGTGACTATTTATTTTATTAACTGTTTTAATATTTTTTATTATTATTATCTTTATTAATTATTTGAATTAAAAATTTGCATGTGAAAAAGAAAAAGGAGAAGGAACCACTAATAAAAAAGGAATAATGATGAATTTTTTACTTTCTTTGACAGAAGCTTCTAGTGTTTTTAAATGTGACTATTTATTTTGTTAATTATTTTAATATATATATATATATACATATATTTACCTTTATTAATTATTTTAACTAAAAATTTGCATCTAGAAAAGAAAAAGAAGAAGGAACGACTAAAAAGAAAAGAATAAAAGACGAATTTTTTGCTTTCCTTAGAGAAGCTTCTAGTGCTTTCTTAAAATTTGTTTAAAATATAAATTATTCTTATAATTTTAAAAATTACATCCGACCTCGTTAACTTTCTAATTGCATAATAAATTATTCATTTATTAATAAATTATTAAATCAATTAATAATTTTTAATGATGTCAAAAATATATTTTAATTAACAATTCAAGTAAATTTATTATTATGTAGGAGAGTAATTATAAATTTTATTTTTTCTGTTAATTATGTTAAATAAAAAAAATTTAACAATGGGGTTTTTGTAATTTTTAAAACTAAAGCGACAATTCATATCATATACAAATCTTAGAGGGTATATTTGTAATTTGCCCTATAAGTAAAGGTAAATTACATTCACTTTTATGAAGTTTTAAAAAATACAGTCAATTTTATATTTTTAATATAATTATATTGACTTCTCTTAAAATTTTAATTTATATAACAATTAGATTGATTTTCATTAATAATTTGTTAGTTGTATAAATGAAAAAATAATGTTGTCATTTATTTTCAACTAATCTAATATAGTGTTTATGGTTTAGACCCAACCCATTGTGTATTTTGAACTCGGATTTCATAGCTCCGTATGGTTGTTCATGTCTTTTTCCCCTTGTTTTTCCTTAAATTGGGTGATTGGATTGTAGTGGTTGTGTTTAAAACATGTAGGTTGCTTAGTTTTAAAACCTTTGTTGTCTAGAATTTTGCTTCTCCGATCGAGCGGCATTTCTTGCGCTCGAGCGGGTTTTGTAAACTCTCAGTACTTTTGTAGGTCTACAAAACTACTAGGCAGGTGTATTCTACGCTCGAGCGGTTTTTCTTACGCTCGAGCGGGTGGGCACTCGAACGACCTTTCTTGCACTTGAGCATTGGTCTATTTTCTGCAAAAACTGCTGGATGTGTGTATTCTGTGCTCGAGCGTCACTTCTTCAGCTCGAGCAGTAATGCCCTTTTGTTTTGTGTCTTAGCGCTCGATAGCGTCACTTCTTGCGCTCGAGCGGAACAACTTATTGTGTCTGACGCTCGAGCGTTACTTCTCGTGCTCAAGCGGACTGTGTGTATATCCATTCGCAGCAACACCTTTTTATATTACTTTTTCATCTCTCTCTCTTTTTAAAACATTTCAAAACCCTAGATCTTGACCTTCTCTCTCTAGAACTCATCTTCTCTCTACATTTTCACCTAGATCTGTTGGTTTCTTTACCTAGTGTCTCCGAAAAAAAGGTAAAGCATCTCAAGAGCTCCGTTTTTATCCGATTGAAACTTGGTTTCGGCGTAGTTGAAGTTTCCACCTTGCTTTACTCGTCTCCTAACTTTAAGGTAGGGACTTTCGACACTCTTCTATGAATTTTAGCTTATTTATTTGTTGATGTGTAAGAAATATTGGGATTTGAGGTGAATTTGAACAAATCTAGGGTTTTGGTTTACAATCAAAGACGGGTTTTTGAATGAATGTATTGAAAATGGTTATGGGAGTAAATATGAGCTTGTGTTGTGTTAAAATGGTTGATTTTGGTGTTTGGGATGAAATTGGGAAAAAGAAAGTTTTGCTCTAAAATGTCTCGAATAATTATTTTGTATAAATAATAGAATTGGTATTAGGAATATGAAATTGGATGGATGTTTATATAAACGGTGGAGTTAGATATATATTACCTTACACCTATGGAAATTTGGATAATCTATCTATTGTAAAGATTGTATATCTGTTAGAAATATCTATTTTGGTCTGTCGGTGGAGGATAGTCATGATTGTTGTAGAAATTGCATGAGAATTAGGCGAATTGAAACTAATCTCTTAGCCGTTATCATTGAATATGATTGCGATGTGTATACATTGTATATGTATGATATTTGGGAGAAGAAATGGGATGTACTCCATGTTTGGGAGAAGAAAGGGGATGGACTCCATTAAACTAAATTGGCTTGTGTATCCAGGATGAAAGTCCCGAAAACCACATGTATACATGGGTGCCGATTCCGGCGGACGAAATTTTCATAAAATGGCAAGTAAATGTATTTGTATGATAATTATATTGGTTAAAGACCTATGGGGTATACCCTCTGTTCGGTTGATTATATGAAGTGGGTATAACTAATGAACTGAGATAAAATGAATTGAAATGTCAGTTTGGCATAACATGGTTTTGGAAAAGAGTTGTAAAAGATTTGTCATTGGGCGTTGAACATGTGCATCATACTTATATCTTTGTTAAAATTCATATATTGTGCTAGATTATTTCTACTAGGTTTTGGCACACCTTACTTGAAAAAACTATTTTCAGGTGCTGGTGATAAGCCTCTGCTAAGGATTTAGCTTGAGAGGACTGTGAAGCTGAAAGCTCAATTTCTGTTTATTTCGTATTTACTTTCTTTTTAAGCCTTGGGCTTTACTCGTGTTGAGCTGATGACTCATTTTGTTGTAACCAAGCATGATCTTGGAAATATGTAAGCCCTCAGGGCATTTTTCTCTGTATATCTTCCTTCCTCTCCTTTAATAGGCAACATATGTTACAAATTCAGGGTTAGGCTTTATGAATGTACGATGCATATGTTTCTCTTTTGTTATAGGGATCCCGGTTTTCTCTCCTTTGGTTGTTGTATTCCGGACTTAGGTTCCGTGGTGTTGGTTGTTGTATATATCTTGTTTCCATCCTTCAATTCTATATATTTGAGTTTTAGGTTGTGTTGGGCAGGTTTGTAACAGGTTGGTTGTGATTGGAAGCAAATGGTTGCTGCCCAGATTTTGGTGTCTTCGCTCGAGCGAGACTTTTGTCGCTCGAGCGAGCTCTGTGTTTTAGATCCTTCGCTCGAGCCAGGGTTCCTTCGCTCGAGCGAGAGTTGAGTTTTGTGTCTGGTGGCTTGAGCGAGAAGTCTGGCGCTTGAGCTTGCGTCTGCGTCTCTTTTGACCTGAAGGTTGCATTTCTTGGCTCGAGCGAGCGAGGTCTATGTTTTGGATTTCTTCGCTTTAGCATGCTTCTGGGTTGCAGACCTGAAGTTTCGAATTGTTGGCTCGAGCGAGGCTTTGTACGCTCGAGCGAGGTTTCCTTGTGTTTGGTCGCTTGAGCGACCACTCCTTCGCTCGAGCGAGCCTCGAATATATTAGTTCGCAGCTTCTTCTTATTCACTTTTTCTACATCTCTTTTCTTCTCAAACCCTAGATCGGCTGCCTCTCTCTCCACATTTACCTTCTCTCTAAAAATACACCTAGTTTTAGTGTGTTTCTAGCCTAGTCCCTTTGTAAGAAAGGTTGTGCTTGGTGTGGGCTTCACTTTGATCCGAAAATCTTTTGGTTTGGAACATCTTGAGTTTTCTCCATCTTCTCCATTTGGTCTCTTCATTTCGAGGTAAGGATAACCTACTCTATTCTATGAGTTTTAACATAAATTTTGGTCATTTTGATTAGATGGCGTTGTTTGGTAATTTTGGGAAAGTTAGGGTTTGATTTGAGGTTATAAAAAGGGGGTTTTTCAAAAGATAAAATTCATGGGTATGTGAGGTTATGAAAAATGGAATTGTTGTGGTTGAATTGATGAAAATGAGCCTTAGGACTAATGTTGGGAAAAAGGGGGAAAAGCCCTAATTTAATGTAACCAATTAATTTGAATAATTAATTTGGGGAATTGTGTAATTGAGTTGAAATTCATGAAATTGGGAAGTTGTGGGATTGAATGGTGTAGTTGGATAATTTAATCACTCACCTATGAAAATGTTGGTATTTTATCTGTTTGATAAATTTATTATCTGTTTAGAGATAACTGCTTTGGGCTATCGGTGGAGGATAGTCTTGATTGTTGTAGACATTGTATGATGATTAGGGAAAACTAAAACTAATCACATTGAATATATCATTGAATATGACGGTTGGAATAATACAGCAAATGTGTGTATTGATTGATCATTGTATATGATAAGAGTTTAAATACATTGTATATGTATATTGTTTGGGAGGAGATAAGGGATGTACTTCATGGTTTGAGAGAAGATAAGGGATAGACTCTCAAACCTGTTTGGGAGGAGATAAGAGATGGACTCCACTGATACAGTAAATCTGTGTATCACTTGAAATATGGAAGTGTTGAAGTATGGAAGTGTTTTTAATATGAGTTATATTCTCATGTGAATTGTGAAGTATGGAAGTGTTTTAATATGTGTTATAGTCTCATTGAATTGTTTGGCCAGGTTCTGATATCAAATGCTATTGTTTTAGTTATTTCTCATACTTGGTTTAGTATATCTCTACTGGGTATTGGCTCATCCTATATGGGACATCATTTTCAGGTTCATGTGATATGTCACCTCCAAGGACATAGCTTGGGAGGCTTAGAGGCTGAAGATCCCTTTTGTTGTTTACCTTTTTGTGTATTACATGTAAATTCAAGCCGAGGGCTTAATGTGTATGAGTTAGTACTCTCTTTTTTGTAACCAAGTGTTGACTTGGAAAGTTGTAAGCCCGTAGGGCATTTATTTTTGTTATCAACATGGAATACTTTTGTGATAAATACTCAGATAAATAGATATACACTTTATTCTCTTGAATATATTGTCAATTTTTTGTATCATGAATGTATGAATTATGAGTTTATTTTGAGGGCGTTACATTTGTATATCATATTGAATTAACGGAACATAACCATATTATTGTTATTGTCATATATTAGATATTGTGGATAGATTATTGTAATTATTTTGAGGCATTACATCTAATGAAAAATATGTAAATGATACATTTTATATGTAAGTAATGTCTAATGTTTCTTATGTAAGTCTTGTCCAATGCTACTTGGTGCCTGTTTGGAATGAGATGAAAAAATTTGTTTTTTTTTTTTTAGACTATTTTCGTTTTGGGAAAAAAATTATATTTGAAATGATAGTCGATTTTTTTTTTTGGATAATTGACTAGATGGTTGTGGAAAAAAATCAAATAATTCTGATTTAAATGTGACTATTTATTTTATTAATTATTTAATTTTTTTTTTTAATCTTCATTAATTATTTTCATTAAAAATTTGCATTTGGAAAAGAAAAATGAGAAGGAACGACTAATAAGAAAAGAGTAAATAACGAATATTTTGCTTTCTTTGACAGAAGCTTCTAGTGATTTTAAATGTGACTACTTATTTTATTAATTATTTTAATATATATATATATATATATATGTATATATATTTTTATTTTTATATTTATTAATTATTTTAACTAAAAATTTGCATCTAGAAAAGAAAAAGGAGAAGGAACGACTAAAAAGAAAAGAATAAATGACGAATTTTTTGCTTTCTTTGGCAGAAGCTTCTAGTGCTTTCTTAAAATTTGTTTAAAATATAAATTATTCTTATAATTTTAAAAATTACATCCAACCACTTTAACTTTTAAATTGCATAATAAATTATTCCTTTATTAATAAATTATTAAATCAATTAAATTTTTTTAATAATGTCGAAAATATATTTTAATTAAAAATTCAAGTAAATTTATTACTGTATAGGAGAGCATTTATAAATTTTATTTTTTCTATAAATTATGTTAAATAAAAAAAATTTACAATGGGGTATTTATAATTTTTAAAACTACAGGGACAATTCATATCATATACAAATCTTAGAGGGTATATTTGTAATTTACCCTATAAGTAAAGGTAAATTACATTGACTTTTATGAAGTTTTAAAAAATACAATCAATTTTATATTTTTAATACAATTATATTGACTTCTCTTAAGATTTTAATTTATATAACAATAAGGTTATTTTTTATTAATAATTTGTTAGTTGTATAAATTAAAAAATGATGTTGTCATTTTTTTCCAACTAAGCTAATGAAAAATATGTAAATGATACCTTTAATATGTAAGTAATGTCTAATGTTTCTTATGTAAGTCTTGTTCAATGTTACTTGGTGCTCACTTGGAATGAGATGAAAAAATTTGTTTTTTATTTTGGTTTCGGGAAAAAAATTATATTTGAAATGATGGTTGATTTTTTTTTTTTTGGATAATTGACTAGATGGTTGTGAAAAAAATCAAATAATTCTGATTTAAATGTGACTATTTATTTTATTAATTATTTTAATATTTTTTATCTTTATTAATTATTTTAATTGAAATTTTGCATCCGGAAAAGAACAATGAAAAGGAACAACTAATAGGAAAAGAATAAATAATGAATTTTTGGCTTTCTTTGACAGAAGCTTCTAGTGCTTTTAAATGTGACTATTTATTTGATTAATTATTTTAATATATATATATATATATATATATCTATATATTTTTATCATTATTAATTATTTTAACTAAAAATTTGCATCTAGGAATGAAAAGGGAGAAGGAACGACTAAAAAGAAAAGAATAAAGGACGAATTTTTTGCTTTATTTGGTAGAAGCTTCTAGTGCTTTCTTAAAATTTATTTAAAATATAAATTATTCTTATAATTTTAAAAATTACATCCAACCTCTTTAACTTTTTAATCGCATAACAAATTATTCCTTTATTAATAAATTATTAAATTAATTAATAATTTTTAATGATGTCGAAAATATATTTTAATTAACAATTCAAGTAAATTTATTATTGCATAGGAGAGCAGTTACAAATTTTATTTTTTCTGTTAATTATGTTAAATAAAAAAATTTCACAATGGGGTATTTGTAATTTTTAAAACTACAGGGACAATTCATATCATATACACATCTTAGAGGCTGTATTTGTAATTTATCCTATAAGTAAAGGTAAATTACATTCACTTTTATGAAGTTTTAAAAAATACAATCAATTTTATATTTTTAATACAATTATATTGACTTCTCTTAAGATTTTAATTTATATAACAATTAGATTATTTTTTATTAATAATTTGTTATTTGTATAAATGAAAATATGATATTGTCATTTTTTTTCGACTAATCTAATGAAAAATATGTAAACGATACCTTTATATGTAAGTAATGTCTAATGTTTCTTATGTAAGTCTTGTCCAATGTTACTCGGTGTCACGCCCTCAAAATTAAACCCACAATATATAATATTAACATGCATCATTATAAGAAAACAATAATATTATTCCATTTATCAGAGTAAACTTATTAAAAAACATTGCATGTAATAAAGAAAGTAAATGCCCTATGGGCTTACATCTTTCCAAGCCAACACTTGGACACAAAAATATGAGTACTAACTCATTCACAAGTTAAGCCCTTGGCTTGAGTCCTTACATGTAATATCAAATAAAGCAAATAACAACTAATCTAAAATGAGTCTTCAACTCTAAATCCATCCAAGCTAATTCCTTGGAGGTAGCACGTCACCTGAACCTGAAAATGATGTTCCCGTATAGGGTGAGCCACAGCCCAGTAGAGATATACTAAACCAAATATAAGCATTGAATAAAGCAATAGCATTCAATAGATGGTTAACACAAATTACCGATTTCATTAACATTCCATTTCATGACACTAATGTCTATGACACGTTTTACTACTCATTATTTGTTCAACTTTCCATTTATACCAATATGGCTCAGAACCTGGCCAACCTATAACAGTGAACTATATATCACATTAATCATTACTTCCAATATCAACAAAGCAAATGAGACTAAGGCTCATACCAAAACACTTCCATACTTCCAATTTGATACACATTTTAGTGATGCATCAATAACATAGGAAAACACTTCCATAATTCAATAAGCACACATATTAGTGGTGCTAATGGAGTCCATCCCCTATCTCCTCCCAAACAAAATCCGGTTTAGGAGTCCATCCCCTATCTCCTCCCAAACCGTGGAGTACATCCCCTATCTCCTCCAAACAATAAGCATATACAAAGTATTAACACTTGTCATATACAATACACAATCAATACATGTAAGTTCTGTATTAATTCAACAGTCACAATCAATGACTTAACCAATGTGATTAGTTCCAGTTTTTCCTAATCCACATGCAATGTCTACAACAATCACGACTATCCTCCACCGATAGCCCAAAACAGTTATTTCTAAACAAGAAATAAACGTACGATAAATATAAACTCAACAATAACAAAGGTGTGTGATTAAACTAACCAACTACACCATTTAAGCTTATAATTACCCAATTCCATGAATTCAACTAAACTCCCCAATTTTTCCTAAATTAATTATACCAATTAATTTAATACAGCAACTAGGATTTTTCCAAAATTACCAAAATACCCCCAACATATCGAAATACCAAAACTCAGAACAAAGCCTATAATATGGAGTAGGAAATCTCTACCTCGAAGAAAACAATCCGAATGTAGAAGACGGAGATGATGACCCAAATTCTAAAGTACTCCAAATCCAAGATTGTTCAGATTAAACAGAAGCCCTCGACCCACACTATCCTTTTAATAAAGGATCTGGGATAGAAACACACTCTAAGTAGATCAAACCTAAGGGAGAAGGTGTGTAGAGGGAGAGAGAAGACGGACCTAGGGTTTGGAATCAAAAAGAATGTGAAAAAGTGATTTAAAACCCGCTGCTGCCTATTTAAATCTGACAGGCTCGCTCGAGCGAAGACATGGTCGCTCGAGCGACCAGACACAAGAAAGCCTCGCTCGAGCGAAGAAAAGCTCGCTCGAGCCAAAAACTCGATGCTTCAGGTCTGCAATCCAGAAGCACGCTCAAGCGACAGAATGCTCGCTCGAGCGAAGAACTCGAAAACATACACCTCGCTCGCTCGAGCGAAGAAAATCTCGCTCGAGCGAAGAAACACTGCTCTCAGGTCTATACTAGACGCAATCTCTCGCTCGAGCGAAGAAACCCTGGCTCGAGCCACCAGACACAAAAACAACCCTCGCTCGAGCGACCAACCCAAAAACTGGACAGCAACACTTGGTTTCCGAACCCAACCAACCTGTAACAAAACCTGCCCAACATATCCTATAACTCAAAAATAAGGAATTAAAGGACAACAACAACAATATAATAACAACTGAATCTACGGAACATAAGTCCGGGTACAACAACCAAATGGGAAAAGACCGGGGTCGCTATACTCGGTGTCCGTTTGGAATGAGATGAAAAATTTTGCTTTTGTTATATACTATTTTCGTTTTGGGAAAAAAAATATTATATTTGAACTGATAGTTGATTTTTATTTTTTTTGAGGGGGATAATTGACTAGATGATTGTGAAAAAAATCAAATAATTCTTATTTAAATGTGACTATTTATTTTATTAATTATTTTAATATTTTTTTACCATTATTAGTTATTTTAATTAAAAATTTGCATCTAGAAAAGAACAATGAGAAGGAACGACTAATAGGAAAAGAATAAATAACGAATTGTTTGCTTTCTTTGACAGAAGCTTCTAATGCTTTTAAATGTGACTATTTATTTGATTAATTATTTTAATATATATATATATATATATATATTTATCTTTATTAATTGTTTTAACTAAAAAGTTGCATCTAGAAAAGAAAAAGGAGAAGTATAGCAATCCCGGTTCTTCCTCCTTTGGTTGTTGTATCCGGACTTAGGTTCCGTGGAGTTAGTTGTTGTATATATCTTATTGTCATCCTTTAATTCCATATATTTGAGTTTTAGGATGTGTTAGGCAGGTTTGTTACAGGTTGATTGTGAGTTTAAACCAATAGTTGCTGTCTAGAATTTTGCTCCTTCGCTCAAGCGAAGCTTTTGTCACTCGAGCGAGCTTTGTGTTTTAGATCCTTCGCTCGAGCTAGGGTTCCTTCACTCGAGCGAGAGTTGGGTGCTGTGTCTGGTGGCTCGAGCGAGAAGTCTTGCGCTCGAGCCTGCGTCTGCGTCTGGTTCTGGACCTGAGAGTTGCATTTCTTGGCTCGAGCGAGCTTTCCTTCGCTCGAGCGAGCGAGGTCTATGTTTTGGGTTTCTTCGCTCGAGCAAGCTTTTCTTCGCTCGAGCGTGCTTCTGGGTTGCAAACCTGAAGCTTCGAATTGTTGGCTCGAGCGAGACTTTCTACGCTTGAGCGAGGTATCTTTGTGTCTGGTCGCTCGAGCGACCACTCTGTCACGCCCTCAAAATAAACCCATGAATCATACAATCTTGACATGCTTAAACATAAGAGAACAAAGCATAATTTTATTCATCAGAGTATTCATTACAAAAGTATTACATGTTGACATCAAAAGTAAATGCCCCGCGGGCTTACAACTTTCCAAGCCAACACTTGGTTACAAAAAGGGAGTGCTAACTCAAAATACAAAATAAGCCCTTAGCTTGATTTACATGTAATACACAAAATAATCACAAAAATAAACAAGAGAGTCTTCAACTCCCACAACCATCCAAGCTAAGACCTCGGAGGCGGCATAATACCTGAACCTGAAAATGATGTCCCATATAGGGTGAGCCAACGCCCAGTAGAGATATGCTAAACATAATATGAGCAATAACTAAAACATTAGCATTTGATAAATATTTAACTCATATATGCCAACTTATAACACATTTCAATTCCATGACCAATATGTCCATGTTTCTTTTCATTTTCCATTACTTATCCAATTCTCAATTCATAACCGTGGCTCAGAACCTGGCCAAACAATTTAGACGAGATCACATCTCATATCAACAATACTTCCTTACTACACAATAGATACACATATTTGCTGTATCAATATCACATAAGACACTTCCATACTTCACAATAGATACACATATTTGCTGTATCAATGGAGTCCATCCCCCATCTCCTCCCAAATAATATCCGGTTTAGGAGTCCATCCCCTATCTTCCCCTAAACCATGGAGTACATCCCCTATCTCCTCCCACACAACACAATGTATATAAACACATATCATATACAAGATCAATCAATACATAAGTTTGATGTATTATTCCAACCGCCATACTCGATGACATAACCAATTGATTAGTTTTAGTTCGCCTAATCATCATGCATTGTCTACAACAATCAAGACTATCCTCTACCGATAGCCCAAAGCAATTTATTTCTAAACAAATAATAAATGCATCAACAGATAATTTGATAACAATTTCATAAGTGAGCGATTAATAAATCCAACTCCACCATTCCCTCTTATAATGAGCCAATTTTATTATTTCCAACTCAAGTCCAAATTTCCATAACATTCCAAATTAATTACATAAATTAATTCATACAACAATATAGGGCTTTCTCCCCCTTTTCTCTACAATGACCCAAAGGTCCCATATATCATCAATTCCATCATTTTAAGACCCAAGATACACATTTATGAGTCAAAATAACCAAACCCCCCTTTGTTCATTTTGAAACCCTAGCACCCAAGATTACCCAACTTCAACATTACATCAAAATGACCAATAGTTTATGTCAAAGACCATAGAAATGAGTAGTTATCCCTACCTCAAATTCGGAGCTCAAAGGAAGAAGATGAAGAAATTCGAAATGCTCCAAACCCCAATATTTTCGGATCAAAATGTAGCCCTCAACAAGCTCCACACTTTTTACAAAGGCCCAAGGGTAGAGGATCACTCTTACTAGATCAAACCCTAGAGAGAAGTTGGAGTTTTAGAGTGAGGTGCTCTCCAATGGAGGTTTTGAAAAGTAAGAGAGAGAAAGAAAGTGTGAAAAGTGATTTAAAATCACCCAGCTGTCATCTGATATACGACTAGTCCGCTCGAGCGGAGAACAGGACGCTCGAGCGTCAAGAACAAAAAACTGGACCCGCTCGAGCGCAATAATACCCGCTCGAGCGCCAAGACACAACTGCAAAACACACCCGCTCGAGCGCAAAGGGAAACCCGCTCGAGCGTAGATTACCTTCTTCCAGTACTTTTACAGACATTGAACACCCGCTCGAGCACAAAAGAGCCTGCTCGAGCATGGAAAACGAACCTACAGTACTTTTGCAGAGGCACAAAATGCTGGAAGTGTGCAAACTCCGCTCGAGCGTGAAGGGATCCGCTCGAGCGGACCACCAAAAATCTGGGCAACAAGAAAAGGAACCAAGGCTCAACCAACCTGTTCGAAACACGCCCAACACATCCTAAAACCCAAATATAAGGAATTTAAAGAATGACAACAAGACATATACAACAACCAACTCCACGGAACTTAAGTCCGGATACAACAATCAAAGGAGGAAGAACCAGGATCGCTATAACTCCTTCGCTCGAGCGAGCCTCTGTTATATCAGTACACAGCAGCCGTCCCCTTCATCATTTTTTGATACACTTTTCATCTCTAAACCCTAGATTCGGCTCTCTCTCTCTCTACACTTACCTTCTCTCTAGGGTTTCATCTATTTCTAGTGTGTTCCTACCCTAATCTCTTTGTAAGAAAGGTAGAGGGTCGTGTGGGCTACATTTTAATCTGAAAATTTGTGGATTTGGAGCACTTTGGATTTTCATCATCTTCTCCTTTGGTCTCTTCATTTCAAGGTAGGGATACCCTACTCCATCTTATGAGTTTTGTCATAAATTTTGGGCATTTTGATTAGTTGGTGTTGTTGAGTAATTTTTGGAAAAGTTAGGGTTTGATTTGTAATTTATAGAAAGGGGGTTTTCAAAATGTTAAATCCCATGTGTATATGAGACCTTGAAAAATGGAATCATTGTTTTTATATTGATGAAATTGAACCTTACGGTTGATATTGAGAATTAGAGAAAAATGCCCTAGCTATGTGATAAATTAATTTGAACAATTAATTTGTGGGAATATGAAATTAAGTTGGAAATTATGAAATTGGAGAATTATAAAGTTGAATGGTGGAGTTGGATAAATTAATCATTCACCTATGAAAATGTTGATATTATATCTGTTTAATGCATTTATTTTCTGTTTAGAAATAATTGCTTTGGGCTATCGGTGGAGAATAGTCTTGATTGTTGTAGACACTGTATGTTGATTAGGGAAAACTGAAACTAATCACATTGAATATGTCATTGAACATGACGGTTGGAATAATACATCAAATATGTGTATTGATTGATCCTTGTATATGATGAGTGTTTATATACTTGAAATATGTGTATTGTGTGGGAGGAGATAGTGGATGTACTCCATAGTTTGAGGGAAGATAGGGATGGACTCTCAAACCTGTCTGGAAGGAGATAGGGGATGGACTCCATTAATACAGCAAATATGTGTATTAAATTGAAGTATTGATACAGCAAATATGTGTATCATTTGAAGTTTGGAAGTGTTTTTAATGTGAGTTGTAATCTCATGTAAATTGTGAAGTATGGAAGTGTCTTTATATGAATTATAGTCTCATTGAATGGTTTGGCCAAGTTCTGAGCCATGTTCATGAAATGATTTGGATAAGTAAAGGAAAGTGGAATGGAACGTGGACTATTTGTCATGGAACTATATTCTGATATAAATTGGTTTATAAATGTTAATCATCTATCAAGTGCCATTGTTTTAGTCATTGCTCATATTTGGTTTAGTATATCTCTACTAGGCTGTGGCTCACCCTATATGGGACATCATTTTCAGGTTCAGGTGATATGCAACCTCCAAGGACATAGTTTGGAAGGTTTTGAGAGTTGAAGACTCGTTTGCTTGTTTTGTTATTTTGGTATTACATGTAACTTCAAGCCAGGGGCTTATTTTGTATAAGAGTTAGTACTCTCTTTTTGTAACCAAGTGTTGGCTTGAAAAGTTGTAAGCCCATAGGACATTTACTTTTGTTGTCAACATGTAATACTTTTGTAATGAATACTCTGATGAATAGAAATACGCTTTAATCTCTTATGTCTATGCATGTCAAGAATGTGGGTTTATATGTATTATTTTGAGGCGTTACAAGAAGGAACGACTAAAAAGAAAAGAATAAACGACGAATTTTTTGCTTTTTTTGGCAGAAGATTCTAGTGCTTTCTTAAAATTCGTTTGAAATATAAATTATTCTTATAATTTTAAAAATTACATCTGAACTCTTTAACTTTCTAATCGCATAATAAATTATTCCTTTATTAATAAATTATTAAATCAATTAATAATTTTTAATGATGTCGAAAATATATTTTAATTAACAATTCAAGTAAATTTATTATTGCATAGGAGAGCAGTTATAAATTTTATTTTTTCTGTTAATTATGTTAAATAAAAATTTTTAACAATGGGATATTTGTAATTTTTAAAACTACACGGACAATTCATATGATATACAAATCGTAAAGGGTATATTTGTAATTTATCCTATAAGTAAATGTAAATTACATTCACTTCAATGAAGTTTTAAAAAATACAGTCAATTTTATATTTTTAATATAATTATATTGACTTCTTTTAAGATTTTAATTTATATAATAATTAGATTATTTTTCATTAATAATTTGTTAGTTGCATAAATGAAAAAATGTTGTCGTCATTTTTTTTCAACTAATCTAATGAAAAATATGTAAATGATACCTTTTATACGTAAGTAGTGTCTAATGTTTCTTATGTAAGTCTTGTCCAAAGTTACTTGGTGCCTAGTTGGAATGAGATGAAATTTTTTTTTTTTTTTATATATACTATTTTCGTTTTGGGAAAAAAAATTATATTTGAAATGATAGTTGATTTTTTTTTTGATAATTGACTATATGGTTGTGAAAATAATCAAATAATTCTGATTTAAATGTGACAATTTTTTTATTAATTATTTTAATATTTCTTTTATCTTTATTAGTTATTTTAATTAAAAATTTGCATATGGAAAACAAAAATGAGAAGGAACGACTAATATAAAAAGAATAAATAACGAATTTTTTGCATTCTTTGACATAAGCTCCTAGTGCGTTTAAATGTGACTATTTATTTATTAATTATTTTAATATATATATATATATATATATTTATCATTATATTTATTAATTATTTTAACTAAAAATTTGCATCTAGAAAAGAAAAAGGAGAAAAAACGACTAAAAAGAAAAGTATAAATGACGAATTTTTTGCTTTCTTTGGCAGAAACTTCTAGTGCTTTCTTAAAATTTGTTTAAAATATCAATTATTCTTATGATTTTAAAAATTACATCCAACCACTTTAACTTTCAAATTGCATAATAAATTATTCCTTTATTAATAAATTATTAAATCAATTAAAATTTTCTAATAATGTCGAAAATATATTTTAATTAAAAATTCAAGTAAATTTATTATTGTATAGGAGAGCATTTATAAATTTTATTTTTTCTATTAATCATGTTAAATAAAAAAAATTTACAATGGGGTATTTGTAATTTTTAAAACTACAGAGACAATTCATATCATATACAAATCTTAGAGGGTATATTTGTAATTTACCCTATAAGTAAAGGTAAATTACATTGACTTTAATGAAGTTTTAAAAAATACAATCAATTTTATATTTTTAATGCTATGATATTGACTTCTCTTAAGATTTTAATTTATATAATAATAAGGTTATTTTTCATTAATAATTTGTTAGTTGTATAAATTAAAAAATGATGTTGTCATTTTTTTCCAACTAAGCTAATGAAAAATATGTAAACGATACCTTTTATATGTAAGTAATGTCTAATATTTCTTATGTAAGTCTTGTCCAATATTACTTGGTGCCCACTTGGAATGAGATGAAAAAATTTGTTTTTTTTTTTATATACTATTTTCGTTTTGGGAAAAAAATTATACTTGAAATGATGGTTGATTTTTTTTTTGGGTAATTGACTAGATGGTTTTGAAAAAAATCAAATAATTTTGATTTAAATGTGACTATTTATTTTATTAATTATTTTAATATTTTTTTTTTATCTTTATTAGTTATTTTAATTGAAATTTTGCATCTGGAAAAGAACAATGAGAAGGAACGACTAATAGGAAAAGAATAAATAATGAATTTTTGGCTTTCTTTGACAGAAGCTTCTAGTGCTTTTAAATGTGACTATTTATTTGATTAATTATTTTAATATATATATATATATTTATCTTTATTAATTATTTTAACTAAAAATTTGCATCTAGGAAAGAAAAAGGAGAAGGAACAACTAAAAAGAAAGAATAAAGGACGAATTTTTTGCTTTATTTGGTAGAAGCTTCTAGTGCTTTCTTAAAATTTGTTTAAAATATAAATTATTCTTATTATTTTAAAAACTACATCCAACCTCTTTAACTTTCTAATCGCATAATAAATTATTCCTTTATTAATAAATAATTAAATTAATTAATAATTTTTAATGATGTCGAAAATATATTTTAATTAACAATTCAAATAAATTTATTATTGCATAGGAGAGCAGTTATAAATTTTATTTTTTCTATTAATTATGTTAAATAAAAAATTTTAACAATGGGATATTTGTAATTTTTAAAACTACAGGGACAATTTATATCATATACAAATCTTAGAGGCTGTATTTGTAATTTACCCTGTAAGTAAAGGTAAATTACATTCACTTTATGAAGTTTTAAAAAATACAATCAATTTTATATTTTTAATACAATTATATTGACTTCTCTTCAGATTTTAATTTATATAACAATTAGATTATTTTTCATTAATAATTTATTATTTGTATAAATGAAAAAAATGATGTTGTCATTTTTTTTCAACTAATCTAATGAAAAATATGTAAACAATACCTTTTATATGTAAGTAATGTCTAATGTTTCTTATGTAAGTCTTGTCCAATGTTACTTGGTGTCCATTTGGAATAAGATGAAAAAATTTGCTTTTTTTTATATACTATTTTCGTTTTGGGAAAAAAATATTATATTTGAAATGATAGTTGATTTTTTTTTTTTTTTTTTTTGGGATAATTGACTAGATGCTTGTGAAAAAAATCAAATAATTCTTATTTAAATGTGACTATTTATTTTATTGATTATTTTAATATTTTTTTTACCATTATTAGTTATTTTAATTAAAAATTTGCATTTGGAAAAGAACAATGAGAAGGAACAACTAATAGGAAAAGAATAAATAATGAATTTTTTTGCTTTCTTTGACAAAAGTTTCTAGTGCTTTTAAATGTGACTATTTTTTTGATTAATTATTTTAATATATATATTGTGGGGACATAAATTTTAAATGACGACACGTGGCCGAGGTGTCACCGAAGTGTCAGCCGGGGTGCCACGTGTCCTGGTCATGATGCTAAGATGATCTCGGCTAGGCCAAGGTTATCTGCGAGAATACCAGAATCCGAGATAAGCGGATAAGGGACAAGAGTCCTAGAATGGCAGAAGACTTCAGTTTTGGTAAAGATAAAACTCTTAGAGAGTTTATCTTAATCCTACTGGGAGTCCAAGATTAGCAGTAATCCTAAGTCCATTAGAGCTAGGCTTCTATTGGGACTAGGATTGTATTGGCTATAAAAGGGAGGCACCCCCATAGGTCTAAGGTTTGTCTTTTATGCTTTGTCTAATGAGTTAAGCACTATTGGTTCTCTTTGAGAGATATTTTACTGACTTGATCGTCGGAGTGCCCCCAGGTGGACGAACCACCGCGGGATTCTTATCTTTCTGTGACAGGTTGTTTGGGCAGAATAGGGATTCTTATCTTTCTGTGACAGGTTGTTTGGACTTAATCTATTCTGTCAGTGTTCTCTAGCTGAGTTCTCCTTTTTAGTTGTGTGGTCGAAAATCAACACCCACATATATCTATATATTTTTATCTTTATTAATTATTTTAACTCAGAAGGAACGACTAAAAAGAAAAGAATAAACGACGAATTTTTTGCTTTTTTTGGTAGAAGATTCTAGTGCTTTCTTAAAATTTGTTTGAAATATAAATTATTCTTATAATTTTAAAAACTACATCTTAACTCTTTAACTTTCTAATCGCATAATAAATTATTCCTTTATTAATAAATTATTAAATCAATTAATAATTTTTATTGACGTCGAAAATATATTTTAATTAACAATTCAAGTAAATTTATTATTGTATAGGAGAGTAATTATAAATTTTATTTTTTCTGTTAATTATGTTAAATAAAATTTTTTAACAATGAGGTATTTGTAATTTTTAAAACTTCAGGGACAATTCATATGATATACAAATCGTAGAGGGCATATTTGTAATTTATCCTATAAGTAAATGTAAATTGCATTCACTTCAATGAAGTTTTAAAAAATACAGTCAATTTTATATTTTTAATATAATTATATTGACTTCTTTTAAGATTTTAATTTATATAATAATTAGATTATTTTTCATTAATAATTTGTTAGTTGCATAAATGAAAAAATGATGTTGTCATTTTTTTTCAACTAATCTAATGAAAAATATGTAAATGATACCTTTTATACGTAAGTAGTGTCTAATGTTTCTTATGTAAGTCTTGTCCAATGTTACTTGGTGCCCAGTTGGAATGAGATGAAAAAATTTGCTTTTTTTATATACTATTTTCGTTTTGGGAAAAAAATTATATTTGGAATGATAGTTGATTTTTTTTTTGATAATTGACTATATGGCTGTGAAAATAATCAAATAATTCTAATTTAAATGTGACAATTTGTTATAGGGGCATTTACATACAAGTCTCATTTTGTGAACTTATAATCCATTAGGTCCTAGATAAAATTATTTGCTCCTTCAAGTCCCATTAATTTTTAATAGACCAATTTACCCTTCCAAACCTGAATTTGGGAATCAGATGGTCCTCTTCCAACCATCGCCTCATCTGCCTCAGTCCCTCTTCTTTCACCTCCGATCACTTCCCCTCCGTCCAGCGCGTCGTCGGCCCCAGAATAAATGTTCTGTGTTTTGTTCACATTTTGTAACCCAGTAACTTATCTTCGGGAACCTTTCATCCCTGATATATGGCATTATTTTGTCTCGGGTAGGACAATTTATCCCGAGTTGGCGTGCTTGGCAATGGCGGCTGCACCGAGCAATGTGAACTCGGTGTTGAATGTGATTGCGAATTTGCAGCAGCAAAACCTTAGGATCTTATTTGATACTGTGAATTCTCGATTGGGGATTGCTCGTGAGCTCTGTAACTAGGTTTTTCGTGTGCTCTGTTTCTATCTATTAGCTCTCTGTTTGAAGGAGTGATTGGTAGATTTTATCTCATTCTTCAATTGGTCGTACTTTGGTTCATGTGTAGGTCCTACAGCAACATTGTTGTTCTTGAACTACATCCAGGACAACCTCAATTGGGGTCTTGGGTTTGGAATCCCATGCATTTCTATGGTGGTTGCACTGCTCATATTCTTGATTGGAACTACAACTTATAGGTACACCATCAAAGGCCACAATATGAACCCATTTTTAAGGCAAGCCCGTTTTTGCAGAAAGGGAGAGAGAGAGGGAGAGAGTTTTTTAAAATTGAGAACCTTCTCAGTTTATAATATTCTCAATTTTAATCATGAAAAAATTGAAAAATTTCTCAAAATTGATAATTATAAATTTGTTAGAATATTCGCAGAATTATCTTTCTTTTCTATCCCATACTTTTCTCAGGAGCCAAACAAAAATTTTTTAATTTTGATAATTATATACTGAAATCATTCTCTGTTTGAAAATTGAGAATATTCTCAATTTTGAAATTGATAACATTCTCAGTTTGGGATTAGTGTAAGAAAATTGGGGAGAAAGTTAGAGACTTTTGTGGGTTGGTGGTATTATGAATCATGGAATTAACCATAGAAAGGAAGAACGAAGAAAGGGTTAATTAATTATAATTTGAAACAAACAAACAAACAAACCTTAGGAACCCAATTCTGATGGCGCACACTTAAGAGAGAGAGAGAGAGAGAGAGAGAGAGTGAGTGCGCGTGTGTGTGTTTAATTTTTGTATGGTAGGGGTGGGGGTTGTGGTGGGGGTGGGAGAGGGAAAGATCAACGGTCCACTTTGCATGATACTGGGTGTTGAAACAATGGAATAGTGACACGTGTTGAGCTGGAGTGTGGTGGCCATTTTTGTTTTTAGTGTGTTGGGGCCCTTTTCTATCTATCATGTACGGAGGGGAGGAAGGACCACAGTGGGCAAAACGTCTTTTTACCTATAAATGGGACTTATTGGTTCAAAAACTTTTTGACAGGACCTAAGCTACCACCAAATATGTAAACAGGACTTTTTGGTAATTAACTCATTGTTATATTAATTATTTTAATATTTTTTTTAATCTTTATTAGTTATTTTAATTAAAAATTTGCATATGGAAAACAAAAATGAGAAGGAATGACTAATATAAAAAGAATAAATAACAAATTTTTTGCATTCTTTGACATAAGCTTCTAGTGCGTTTAAATGTGACTATTTATTTATTAATTATTTTAACTAAAAATTTGCATCTAGAAAAGAAAAAAGAGAAGGAACGACTAAAAAGAAAAGAATAAATGACGAATTTTTTGCTTTCTTTGGCAGAAGTTTCTAGAGCTTTCTTAAAATTTGTTTAAAATATAAATTATTCTCATAATTTTAAAAATTACATCCAACCTTTTTAACTTTCTAATCGCATAATAAATTATTCCTTTATTAATAAATTATTAAATCAATTAATAATTTTTAATGATATCGAAAATATATTTTAATTAACAATTCAAGTAAATTTAGTATTGTATAGGAGAGCAGTTATAAATTTTATTTTTTTTGTTAATTGGGTTAAATAAAAAATTTTAACAATGGGGTATTCGTAATTTTTAAAACTATAGGGACAGTTCATATCATATACAATTCTTAGAGGATATATTTGTAATTTATCCTATATGTAAAGGTAAATTACATTCACTTCTATGAAGTTTTAAAAAATACGGTCAATATTATATTTTTAACATAATTATATTTACTTCTCTTAAGATTTTAATTTATATAACAATTAGATTATTTTTCATTAATAATTTGTTAGTTGCAAAAATGAAAAAATGATGATGTCATTTTTTTTTCAACTAATCTAATGAAAAACATGTAAATGATACCTTTTTTATGGAAGTAGTGTCTAATGTTTGTTATGTAAGTCTTGTCGAATGTTATTTCGTGCCCAATTGGAATGAGATGAAAAAATTTATTTTTTTTATATACTACTTTCATTTTGGGAAAAAAATTATATTTGAAATGATAGTTGATTTTTTTATTTTTTTTGATAATTGACTATATGGTTGTGAAAATAATCAAATAATTCAGATTTAAATGTGACTATTTATTTTATTAATTTTTAAAAAAAATTTATTAGTTATTTTAATTAAAAAATTTCATCTGAAAAAAAAAATGAGAAGGAACGACTAATATAAAAAGAATAAATAACAAATTTTTTGCTTTCTTCGACAGAAGCTTCTAGTGCTTTTAAATGTGACTATTTATTTATTAATTATTTTAATATACATATATATATATATATATATATGTTTATCTTTATTAATTATTGTAACTAAAAATTTGCATCTAGAAAAGAAAAAAGAGAAGGAACGACTAAAAAGAAAAAAATAAATGCCGAATTTTTTGCTTTCTTTGGTAGAAGTTTCTAGTGCTTTCTTAAAGTTTATTTAAAATATAAATTATTCTTATAATTTTAAAAATTACATCCAACCTCTTCAACTTTCTACTCGCATAATAAATTATTCCTTTATTAATAAATTATTAAATCAATTAATAATTTTTAATGATGTCGAAAATATATTTAAATTAACAATTCAAGTAAATTTATTATTGTATAGAAGAGAAGTTATAAATTTTATTTTTTCTGTGAATTATGTTAAATAAATTTTTTAGCAATGGGTATTTGTAATTTTTAAAACTACAGGGACAATTCAAATCATATACAAATGTTAGAGGGTATTTTTGTAATTTACCCTATGAGTAAAGGTAAATTACATTCACTTTTATGATGTTTTAAAAAATACAGTCAATTTTATATTTTTAATATAATTATATTGACTTTTCTTAAGATTTTAATTTATATAACAATTAGATTATTTTTCATTAATAATTTGTTAGTTGTATAAATGAAAAAACGATGTTCTCATTTTTTTTCAACTAATCTAATGAAAAATATGTAAATGATACCTTTTATATGTAAGTAATGTCTAATGTTTCTTATGTAAGTCTTGTCTAATGTCACTTGGTTCCCGTTTGGAATGAGATGAAAAAATTTGTTTTTTTTTTATACTATTTTCGTTTTGGGAAAAAAATTATATTTGAAATGATAAATGACTTTTTTGTTTTTTTGATAATTGACTAGATGGTTGTGAAAATAATCAAATAATTCTGATTTAAATCTGACTATTTATTTTATTAATTGTTTTAATATTTTTTATTTTTTTATGTTTATTAGTTATTTTAATTAAAAGTTTGCATCTGGAAAAGAAAAATGAGAAGGAACGACCAATATGAAAGAAATAAATAACCATTTTTTTGTTTTCTTTGACAGAAGCTTTTAGTGCTTTTAAATGTGACTTATTTTATTAGTTATTTTAATATATATATATATATATATCTATATAATAAGGAAGCTCAGATTTTTGAACTTGGATGGGACTTTTGTCCCTTTGTCCAAATTTGGACCATTAGATTGATTTGATCTAAGGGCTAAAAACATCTCCCTTTCATCTCTTTCAACACATAATCTCTCAACACAGACCCTCTTTCAACACATACTCCTTTCCTCTGTTTATGTTTTCAAATTTTGAACTCTCTCTCTCTCTCTCTACCTCCATTGGAGCCCATTCCCGGGCTTCCCTGTTGAAACCCAACCCTTGCCGTGCTTCCCTGTCTTCATCTTCTCTCTTCCTCTCTCCTCTCTGCCGTCAACAGGGGAACATCAACAAGGGAGTCGTCACTGCCGGAACCGGACAGAAGTCTGTCCCCGGCCAGAGCATCACCGTCACCGTCCCCGGTTACCCCTCTCTCTCTCTCTCTCAAGCCATTTCAAACCCATTTTGTGTGTATAATTTGCATTTTGGATATATATGTATATGTGTTTGATTATGTATATATATGTGTTTGATTATGTAATGGGTTTGATATGGTTAATCTGAAATGTTGAACATAGTTTTGAAATGGGTTTGAAATGTTGAACATAGTTTTGAAATGGGTTTGATTATTTAATGGGTTTGATTTGAAATGGGTTTGAAATGGGTTTGATGATTTGAAATGGGTTTGAAATGGGTTTGATTTTGTATTTGATTTATGTTTGAAATGGATTAGATTTTGTTTATTTACTGTTCTGCATTACTCTCATTTGTGGGTATACGAAGAGAGTTTTAGAGAGAGAGAGAGAGAGAGAGAGAGAAATATGGGTTTTCCTTCATCTTCCTCATTCAGTTCTGATTATCTTCACCCAAACGAAACCTATTTTTTTGGTTGTTGTTTCATGGATCATGATGGTTACAGACTTTAGAGAGAGAACAAAATCAATGCAATGAAGAGACTTTACAGACTTTTTTTTAATATCTTTTTTTTTGCAGAGTTTAATAATTAAAATATATTTTTTTTGTTAATTTTATTTAACAAAAATAGACAAGTGATTTAAATTGAAAAATATAAAAGATTAAGATTGAAATTGATAAAATTAAAAAGTCAAATTTTTTTATAAGGTTCCAACTCTATTTTTTAAATATTTTATTAATATCAAATATATATTGTAATTATTTATTTTGGAAGCATGTTCTGTAGTGATAAAATTAGTTCTAAACAATAATCTAAATAATTTTTAAGTTATGAATAATATATTATGATCATATTGTTAATAATGAGAAGATTTTTGAAACTGAACTAAATTGGATTTGTATGAGTTGAAAATCATGCTTATCCTTAAATTGGTTAGGTCTCTCAGCGCTTATATGTGCAAAATTGGAGTGGAGTTCCATTGACTGAGGTTGTAGGTGGTTAATTTAGGACCTACCAACCAAATTTTGAGTTGTCTAATTGGACTTATCACTCCCATGTAAAAAGTCATCTATTCAAATTTAAAGTTGCAGTAATACTACAGTCTTAGAATTTTATATCCTGAATTTGATTTATAAATAATATTTTATGGTTGATATTCATTTTATATTATGACCCATACTACATTAATTTAATTTTTACCACACAAATATTTTACCCATAAAGATCTGAATAAATAACATTGGATCCATAGCATTATGGTTCAAGATGTGAATTAATTGTTTGAATTTTCATTTTTCATCCTTATTTTAGAGAAGTTGTTTAGTGGTCTTCCGACATGGTCATGTGGTACTTCATATGTGTTATAATTGGTAGAGATGGTGAAACTCACAATTTTGCAATGAGTAATTGGGAAGTAGCGGTGGGCATGGTAGTTTGTGATTGGTTTAGAGAATGGCCAAGAGAATGGCCAAGTGATACCCTATATAATAAGGAAGCTCAGATTTTTGAACTTGGATGGGACTTTTGTCCCTTTGTCCAAATTTGGACCATTAGATTGATTTGATCTAAGGGCTAAAAACATCTCCCTTTCATCTCTTTCAACACATAATCTCTCAACACAGACCCTCTTTCAACACATACTCCTTTCCTCTGTTTATGTTTTCAAATTTTGAACTCTCTCTCTCTCTCTCTACCTCCATTGGAGCCCATTCCCGGGCTTCCCTGTTGAAACCCAACCCTTGCCGTGCTTCCCTGTCTTCATCTTCTCTCTTCCTCTCTCCCTCTCTGCCGTCAACAGGGGAACATCAACAAGGGAGTCGTCACTGCCGGAACCGGACAGAAGTCTGTCCCCGGCCAGAGCATCACCGTCACCGTCCCCGGTTACCCCTCTCTCTCTCTCTCTCAAGCCATTTCAAACCCATTTTGTGTGTATAATTTGCATTTTGGATATATATGTATATGTGTTTGATTATGTATATATATGTGTTTGATTATGTAATGGGTTTGATATGGTTAATCTGAAATGTTGAACATAGTTTTGAAATGGGTTTGAAATGTTGAACATAGTTTTGAAATGGGTTTGATTATTTAATGGGTTTGATTTGAAATGGGTTTGATGATTTGAAATGGGTTTGAAATGGGTTTGATTTTGTATTTGATTTATGTTTGAAATGGATTAGATTTTGTTTATTTACTGTTCTGCATTACTCTCATTTGTGGGTATACGAAGAGAGTTTTAGAGAGAGAGAGAGAGAGAGAGAGAGAAATATGGGTTTTCCTTCATCTTCCTCATTCAGTTCTGATTATCTTCACCCAAACGAAACCTATTTTTTTGGTTGTTGTTTCATGGATCATGATGGTTACAGACTTTAGAGAGAGAACAAAATCAATGCAATGAAGAGACTTTACAGACTTTTTTTTAATATCTTTTTTTTTGCAGAGTTTAATAATTAAAATATATTTTTTTTGTTAATTTTATTTAACAAAAATAGACAAGTGATTTAAATTGAAAAATATAAAAGATTAAGATTGAAATTGATAAAATTAAAAAGTCAAATTTTTTTATAAGGTTCCAACTCTATTTTTTAAATATTTTATTAATATCAAATATATATTGTAATTATTTATTTTGGAAGCATGTTCTGTAGTGATAAAATTAGTTCTAAACAATAATCTAAATAATTTTTAAGTTATGAATAATATATTATGATCATATTGTTAATAATGAGAAGATTTTTGAAACTGAACTAAATTGGATTTGTATGAGTTGAAAATCATGCTTATCCTTAAATTGGTTAGGTCTCTCAGCGCTTATATGTGCAAAATTGGAGTGGAGTTCCATTGACTGAGGTTGTAGGTGGTTAATTTAGGACCTACCAACCAAATTTTGAGTTGTCTAATTGGACTTATCACTCCCATGTAAAAAGTCATCTATTCAAATTTAAAGTTGCAGTAATACTACAGTCTTAGAATTTTATATCCTGAATTTGATTTATAAATAATATTTTATGGTTGATATTCATTTTATATTATGACCCATACTACATTAATTTAATTTTTACCACACAAATATTTTACCCATAAAGATCTGAATAAATAACATTGGATCCATAGCATTATGGTTCAAGATGTGAATTAATTGTTTGAATTTTCATTTTTCATCCTTATTTTAGAGAAGTTGTTTAGTGGTCTTCCGACATGGTCATGTGGTACTTCATATGTGTTATAATTGGTAGAGATGGTGAAACTCACAATTTTGCAATGAGTAATTGGGAAGTAGCGGTGGGCATGGTAGTTTGTGATTGGTTTAGAGAATGGCCAAGAGAATGGCCAAGTGATACCCTATATAATAAGGAAGCTCAGATTTTTGAACTTGGATGGGACTTTTGTCCCTTTGTCCAAATTTGGACCATTAGATTGATTTGATCTAAGGGCTAAAAACATCTCCCTTTCATCTCTTTCAACACATAATCTCTCAACACAGACCCTCTTTCAACACATACTCCTTTCCTCTGTTTATGTTTTCAAATTTTGAACTCTCTCTCTCTCTCTCTACCTCCATTGGAGCCCATTCCCGGGCTTCCCTGTTGAAACCCAACCCTTGCCGTGCTTCCCTGTCTTCATCTTCTCTCTTCCTCTCTCCCTCTCTGCCGTCAACAGGGGAACATCAACAAGGGAGTCGTCACTGCCGGAACCGGACAGAAGTCTGTCCCCGGCCAGAGCATCACCGTCACCGTCCCCGGTTACCCCTCTCTCTCTCTCTCTCAAGCCATTTCAAACCCATTTTGTGTGTATAATTTGCATTTTGGATATATATGTATATGTGTTTGATTATGTATATATATGTGTTTGATTATGTAATGGGTTTGATATGGTTAATCTGAAATGTTGAACATAGTTTTGAAATGGGTTTGAAATGTTGAACATAGTTTTGAAATGGGTTTGATTATTTAATGGGTTTGATTTGAAATGGGTTTGATGATTTGAAATGGGTTTGAAATGGGTTTGATTTTGTATTTGATTTATGTTTGAAATGGATTAGATTTTGTTTATTTACTGTTCTGCATTACTCTCATTTGTGGGTATACGAAGAGAGTTTTAGAGAGAGAGAGAGAGAGAGAGAGAGAAATATGGGTTTTCCTTCATCTTCCTCATTCAGTTCTGATTATCTTCACCCAAACGAAACCTATTTTTTTGGTTGTTGTTTCATGGATCATGATGGTTACAGACTTTAGAGAGAGAACAAAATCAATGCAATGAAGAGACTTTACAGACTTTTTTTAATATCTTTTTTTTTGCAGAGTTTAATAATTAAAAATATTTTTTTTGTTAATTTTATTTAACAAAAATAGACAAGTGATTTAAATTGAAAAATATAAAAGATTAAGATTGAAATTGATAAAATTAAAAAGTCAAATTTTTTTATAAGGTTCCAACTCTATTTTTTAAATATTTTATTAATATCAAATATATATTGTAATTATTTATTTTGGAAGCATGTTCTGTAGTGATAAAATTAGTTCTAAACAATAATCTAAATAATTTTTAAGTTATGAATAATATATTATGATCATATTGTTAATAATGAGAAGATTTTTGAAACTGAACTAAATTGGATTTGTATGAGTTGAAAATCATGCTTATCCTTAAATTGGTTAGGTCTCTCAGCGCTTATATGTGCAAAATTGGAGTGGAGTTCCATTGACTGAGGTTGTAGGTGGTTAATTTAGGACCTACCAACCAAATTTTGAGTTGTCTAATTGGACTTATCACTCCCATGTAAAAAGTCATCTATTCAAATTTAAAGTTGCAGTAATACTACAGTCTTAGAATTTTATATCCTGAATTTGATTTATAAATAATATTTTATGGTTGATATTCATTTTATATTATGACCCATACTACATTAATTTAATTTTTACCACACAAATATTTTACCCATAAAGATCTGAATAAATAACATTGGATCCATAGCATTATGGTTCAAGATGTGAATTAATTGTTTGAATTTTCATTTTTCATCCTTATTTTAGAGAAGTTGTTTAGTGGTCTTCCGACATGGTCATGTGGTACTTCATATGTGTTATAATTGGTAGAGATGGTGAAACTCACAATTTTGCAATGAGTAATTGGGAAGTAGCGGTGGGCATGGTAGTTTGTGATTGGTTTAGAGAATGGCCAAGAGAATGGCCAAGTGATACCCTATATAATAAGGAAGCTCAGATTTTTGAACTTGGATGGGACTTTTGTCCCTTTGTCCAAATTTGGACCATTAGATTGATTTGATCTAAGGGCTAAAAACATCTCCCTTTCATCTCTTTCAACACATAATCTCTCAACACAGACCCTCTTTCAACACATACTCCTTTCCTCTGTTTATGTTTTCAAATTTTGAACTCTCTCTCTCTCTCTCTACCTCCATTGGAGCCCATTCCCGGGCTTCCCTGTTGAAACCCAACCCTTGCCGTGCTTCCCTGTCTTCATCTTCTCTCTTCCTCTCTGCCGTCAACAGGGGAACATCAACAAGGGAGTCGTCACTGCCGGAACCGGACAGAAGTCTGTCCCCGGCCAGAGCATCACCGTCACCGTCCCCGGTTACCTCTCTCTCTCTCTCTCTCTCTCTCAAGCCATTTCAAACCCATTTTGTGTGTATAATTTGCATTTTGGATATATATGTATATATATGTATATGTGTTTGATTATGTATATATATGTGTTTGATTATGTAATGGGTTTGATATGGTTAATCTGAAATGTTGAACATAGTTTTGAAATGGGTTTGAAATGTTGAACATAGTTTTGAAATGGGTTTGATTATTTAATGGGTTTGATTTGAAATGGGTTTGAAATGGGTTTGATGATTTGAAATGGGTTTGAAATGGGTTTGATTTTGTATTTGATTTATGTTTGAAATGGATTAGATTTTGTTTATTTACTGTTCTGCATTACTCTCATTTGTGGGTATACGAAGAGAGTTTTAGAGAGAGAGAGAGAGAGAGAAATATGGGTTTTCCTTCATCTTCCTCATTCAGTTCTGATTATCTTCACCCAAACGAAACCTATTTTTTTGGTTGTTGTTTCATGGATCATGATGGTTACAGACTTTAGAGAGAGAACAAAATCAATGCAATGAAGAGACTTTACAGACTTTTTTTTAATATCTTTTTTTTTGCAGAGTTTAATAATTAAAATATATTTTTTTTGTTAATTTTATTTAACAAAAATAGACAAGTGATTTAAATTGAAAAATATAAAAGATTAAGATTGAAATTGATAAAATTAAAAAGTCAAATTTTTTTATAAGGTTCCAACTCTATTTTTTAAATATTTTATTAATATCAAATATATATTGTAATTATTTATTTTGGAAGCATGTTCTGTAGTGATAAAATTAGTTCTAAACAATAATCTAAATAATTTTTAAGTTATGAATAATATATTATGATCATATTGTTAATAATGAGAAGATTTTTGAAACTGAACTAAATTGGATTTGTATGAGTTGAAAATCATGCTTATCCTTAAATTGGTTAGGTCTCTCAGCGCTTATATGTGCAAAATTGGAGTGGAGTTCCATTGACTGAGGTTGTAGGTGGTTAATTTAGGACCTACCAACCAAATTTTGAGTTGTCTAATTGGACTTATCACTCCCATGTAAAAAGTCATCTATTCAAATTTAAAGTTGCAGTAATACTACAGTCTTAGAATTTTATATCCTGAATTTGATTTATAAATAATATTTTATGGTTGATATTCATTTTATATTATGACCCATACTACATTAATTTAATTTTTACCACACAAATATTTTACCCATAAAGATCTGAATAAATAACATTGGATCCATAGCATTATGGTTCAAGATGTGAATTAATTGTTTGAATTTTCATTTTTCATCCTTATTTTAGAGAAGTTGTTTAGTGGTCTTCCGACATGGTCATGTGGTACTTCATATGTGTTATAATTGGTAGAGATGGTGAAACTCACAATTTTGCAATGAGTAATTGGGAAGTAGCGGTGGGCATGGTAGTTTGTGATTGGTTTAGAGAATGGCCAAGTGATACCCTAAACCACGAAATAATTTTTCCATCATTTGAGGTTAGAGCATCTCTAGCTCTTTATAATTTTTTTTTTATTCAATTTACTTTTAAACTTGAATAAAAAATTTAATTTGATATGAAATGCTCTAACATGTTCATCAAATTTATAAAAATCTTTTAAAATTTTCTTTCTTATCCCAAATTTATCTTTTTATGAAATTTGATGAAAGATTTGATAAATTTTCAATTCAATAAAAAAAATATCTTTTCCTTGATTTGATGAATATTTAATGAATGAATTAAAGATTATTTTTCAAATACTTTTCCATTAAATATAAATTGATAAAAAAAAAAGGGTTAAAAATTGACGATACTCTTACTTTATTGCCATTCCTACTTTAGGTTTAAGAATGATAACTACACACGAAAAAACTACACGTATTTTAAAATTTAGTAACTGTCCAAACACTCTAATGAAAAAATTAAATAAAAAAAAGCAAATTATGAATTCTTATTTAAATTTATAATCTAAACAATGAAAGTTTTAATGCGTGAAATCCACCAGTAAAATTAGATGTTGCTCAATCCTATCCTTTAGAGAAAACAAAAAAGCGAACTTTGATGGCTCAGTTTATGTCTTTAGATCGTTTTTGTTGCTCATCGAATTGATGAAATGAAGAGAAGTTTAATTTGGATTTTGCTTCCCGAAATGAAAAACTTCCAATTCAGCAAGGCTGGCGGGTGGAAGTTTGTAAATTTGTTTGTTTGTTTTGGGTTTTGTTTTTTGTTTTTTGGTTTTTTTGTCACATCCAAATTAGGGAGCAGCCAAACAGAGCACAAAAGAAACGAGTTTAGTGGAAAGTACCCAACTTTTAGAATTCTACCTTCAATTTTGTAGAATTAAATCTCAGTCATCCAAAAATGAACTTGATGATCCAGACTCTTCTATTTCATCTCATGATCTTTTATCTTGGCCATTACCATGTCTATACTTAAAGAACACACATCTAACACAGATTACTAATTTTTAATTTATTAAACTATTAAGATTTTTAAATTGGCATGTGTTGAAATCTTGGTACTGCTCTATTATCTCTTTGTTCCATATCTTTGCTTGGATTCAGTTTTGTCAGGTTGTCTTGATAGCTTTCTAATGTCATTTATAATAAAGATCCCAGCCCAATAAAGTTAAATTTGGGTGTTGGTGCTTATAGAACAGAGGTGAGTTTCTTGATTGTGTCATATGAATTTTATTGAATGTTTTGAAACTATCTTGCTGCACTGTTTTGAAAAATGTGCATGTATGCAGATGTCCTCATGCTCATGCTCAGGGACTCTGCGCATCTTGAGCATGCAGGGCTTAGCACCTTGAAGATTGTCTGCGTTTTTAGCTTTTCGCTCATCATATCATGCCACATGATAGTATTTAGGGAGAAGACCGGGTGCTTTTCGATCCGGGTGTTGTGGATAATTGGGGCAGTGATTTCTTTTTTTTTTTTTTTCCCTTTCTTCTTCAGGCATTTGAACACACAGTTGGTTGCAGATTTCAGTTTTAAAAAAGTTGGTTGGTTTGTTTGTTTAATTTTGTCAGTGAATTTTTTTTAAGAAAAAAAAATTGTGTTCTTAATTGGTTTGTTTGGTTGATTAATTTTGTATGGGTGTGTTTAATTTTTGTTTTTTTGGTATGTTTTCAATAAAATCTCTTTCTGAGTAGATTTCTATTTTATTTGAGATAATTCATAAGTATATGAGAATGTATAAATTATGCAATAAAAACAAAGAGATTTTAAACAAAGAGAAGTATATGAGAATGTATAAATAATTCATAAGTATTTGAGATAATTCAGAAGTATATGAGAATGTATTAAAATTTTTATCAATTGAGTTTTCAAATGAGTTTGCACACGCATCGCGTGTGCCCGGCCGCCAATATTATACATAATCAAACTAATATTATGTATTTGTGTGTATAATATATATAATTTGCATTTTGGATGTATATATATATATATGTATATGTGTATACATATATATAGATGTATGTAATGGGTTTGAAATGTTTGATACGGTTAATCTGATATGGTTAATTTGAAATGTTTGATGTTGAACATGGTTTTGATTTATGAAATGGGTTTGATTATTTAATGGGTTTGATTTATGAAATAGGTTTGATGATTTTTGTTGAACATGTATCTATTTGTGTGTATTATATATATCATTGTGAACCCACACTCTCTATAATCTGATGGCTCTGTTTTTGAACACACGCTCTCTCTCTCTCTCTCTCTCTCTCTCTCTCTCTCTCTCACGTACTCCTCTCATCTCTTTCAAATTTTCTTTGGGATCTAATATCTAGAAATCTTTTTTTTTCTCAAAGAGTCAACTTGGAATTTTACACAAATTGTTAGTGTTATTGGGACAATTATATATGTTGTTTAATTATTGTTTTCTTTTCCTTTGATTCAACTAGGTTTTTCCTTGCTAGACTCTATTGTTTAAAAAATTCAACTTCAGTGTTTCTTTCATTTGTCCTTTTAAATTTGTATATTAAAAAAAAATAGGGTTCTATCATTAGAGAATAGAGAGATGAGCTCTTGCCAAATTTTGGCAAGAATTGGAAGTGTGGTTGCCAAATTTTGGCTTTCACATGAAAGGGAAGCATACCATTAGAGTTGCTCTAACATGCAATTTCCATGTCATTTGAATCTTTAAAGCTGCTTTGCTACGTTCCAATATGTATTTTTTTTATTTATTGTGGGGTATAGGTTATTTGAGAAAATAGAAGTCATTGCCGCCACCGTTGATAGTAATAAACAGAATTGACATTTTTTCTGTGGTGTTTCTTTTGATAAATGTGTATGAATGTGCACTAAATCTGAGCATGTTTCTTTTTTTTGTTGAACATGTTTATTTTTAATGTTTATAAAATTATTTTTCCAACATCTATAGTCCTAGGGGTGTGGATAAACATCTACATCTGATGTTTATACATAGAAATTATTTATGTATCTGCCACATCTATAGTGGCAGATAAACATCTATTGTGGAAACATCATCCAATGGGTTTGATTCTTTATAAAGAAATGGGTGTTGATTTTCTATGGTTTTGAAAAGCTTTTGATTGATAAAATCATTGGAACGAAGACTTAAGTGGGTCTTTCTGAGTAGAGAATTCTAATTTCACCTAACGAAACAGAGGGTGTTTTTTTTTTTTTTAAAAAAAAAAAAGGAAATTGGAAGAAGAAAAGAAACATACATTTTTTGTGGGTTGAAAAAAGAATGGGTTGGTTTTTTGTATTAATTTTTGACTTTTTAGCTAATGTTTCAAATTTAACCAATATAGATAGGAGTTAAATTAATCTTTTATTTTTATTTTTATTTTTATATATGATTATGGACGTATATATATATGATTCCAAACCCCAAACTCCAAACCCCAAACTCCCTATTTATGTATGATTCCAGTATGTATATATAATATTGAGAAGTCATGTCTAAGAAAGTCATGTCTAACAAAACCTGCTTTCTAGGCAACCAACCAAAGGGCTCTTTTTTTTTTTTAATAAAAAAAATGAAAAATTGGAAGAAGAAAATAAACATACCTTCCTCTACCTTCCTCTGCCTCTTAGTTTTTTACTTTTTATCTAATGTTTCAAATTTAACCAATATAGATAGGAGTTAAATTATTCTTTGTTTTTTTTTTTTTCTTTTCTCCTTGAATGACACTTAGGGCATGTTTGATTAGCAATATTAGTGGTACTATTTTATTAACCTGTTAATCAAATAAGGCCTTAGTTTGAGTTTTATTTATTGCATAAAACACCTGTTTATTAGTTTGTATAGCATTTTGATAACATTTGAATTTTATTAGTTTGTAAAATTAATCTATTAGGAGTTAAATTAAATTTTTTTTTTCCTTTTCTCCTTCAAGGACACTTAGGGCATGTTTGATTAATTATATTGGCTTTTTGAAATTATTTTTAATCAAAGTGGTACTATTTTTATGAAATTATTTGTTGACTTTTTGACTTTATGAAACAAAATTTGCTGTCTAAATATCTCAAAATAGAATGACTATGGAGGATCAATAGATGTATTCCATTCCACTGCATTATTTTCTGTGAGTTGGAGAGGCATTTGAGTGCGACAAGATGAAAAAAGAAGAAGAGAGAATGTGATAGTGCTATTCTTATATACAAGATATATTACCTTTTTTGGTAAAAAGTGTCATTGTCCACATGAAATCACTCTAATATTTTGGGCACCAAAAAATGCCATCACATATGAGAAATGTGTTTGGGGCTTCAAGAATATATTTTTTGCATTTGTGTGTAAGTGGCTTCTTATTTTGTCATGGTGGCTGACCACAATCACTCTTCAAAATAGGTAATGGCTTTTTTAATTTCAATTTTAAATTCATTTGAAATTGATTATTTTATTGTGTACATTTTTATTTATGCAATCGATCCCATTTGATGGGACTTAAGGCATGGTTTGGTTTACTCATTTGATGGGACTTAAGGCATGGTTTGCAATCGATCCCATTTGTTTGTTTCATCTGAGATGGTCCTAGAACAATTTGTGATCAATGTAACTTTTGATATAGTGGTCTTCCTATGGTTTTTTTGATATACTATTCAGTGCTATATTTGTTTGGGTATGCTACATAATACATAATTTCTCTTAAATGTTTTACGAAAAATCATTTAGCCTTTGTTGGTTGATTGATTGATCCTAAACATTTTTGGTTGTTTGATCACAACTTTGAGACACTTTTCATAAAACATTTTTGCAACACATAGATTGTAATATAAGAATTTTATTAGATAGTGCATTCAGGCACGGGCATAAAACACCTATTTATTAGTTTGTATAGCATTTTGATAACATTCGAATTTATTAGTTTGTATAGCATTTTGATAACATTTGAATTTGATTTTTCTCCTTGAATGAGATTTTTCTCCTTGAATTTGATAACATTTGGGGAAAATGGAAAATTGAGTTTTGATTTTTCTTTAATATTTATATTTCTGTCTATGTCACAAGTCTATAATTGTATTTTATGTATGTATATATGTATGTATGTGATACAAGTCTATAATTTAATTTTATTTTTTGTAGCTTTTTAAATAGAGAGAATGAGTTGATTTTATGTGTTAGCTTTTCCTATTCGCAAACAAATTTAACTAAAATAGATAGGAGTTAAATTAATCTTTTTTTTTTTTTTTTCTTTTCTCCTTGAATGACACTTAGGGCATGTTTGATTAGTAGTAATAGTGGTACTATTTTATTAATCAAAGGTACCACCCGTTTATTAGTTTGTATAGCATTTTGATAACATTAAAATTTGATTTACAATAACTCTATTTTATTAAATGTCATTCATACACAATCAACCAAGCATTAATTAGTAGCTAACAATTGGCCAAATGGAAATCTGAACTTTGATTTTTATATTTCTATCTTTGGATATCTTTTGTTTTAATAATCTTTCAAAATATTAATGAATTGGATATCTTTAATAATCTTTTGTTTCAATAATATTGACAACAGGTTTGAAGCATTGAGTCTGAAGCATTGCGGACTTCCTTAAGACCTTTCATATCCAAACAAGGTAAATTAATCTTTTATTTATATTTTTATATATGATTATGGATGTATATATGATTCCAAACCCCAAACCCCCTCTTTATGTATGATTCCAGTATGTATATATATATTGAGAAGCCATGTCTAACAAAACCTGTGCCAATTACTTAACAAATTGAAGTGGGTTTTTGCTTTCTAGGAAACCAAACAGAGGGCGTTTTTTGTTTTTTTTAATAAACAAAATGAAAAATTGGAAGAAGAAAATAAACATACCTTCCTTTGTCTCTTAGGGCATGTTTTTTTGTGTTGAATGGGTTTATTTTTTGTATTAGTTTTTGACTTTTTATCTAATGTTTCAAATTTAACCAACATAGATAGGAGTTAAATTAATCTTTGTTTTTTGTTTTCTTTTTCTTTTCTTTTCTCCTTGAATGACACTTGGGGCATGTTTGATTGGTAGTATTAGTGATACTATTTTATTAACCTGTTAATCAAACAAGGCCTTAGTTTGAGTTTTATTTATTGCATAAAACACATGTTTATTAGTTTGTATAGCATTTTGATAACATTCGAATTTATTAGTTTGTAACATTCGATAACATTTGAATTTTATTAGTTTGTAAAATTAATCTATTTGGACTTAAATTAATCTATTATTAGTTTGAATTTTATTAATTTTATTAGGAGTTAAATTAATTTTACAGATGTGGTAAGTATGGAAATCTAAACCACATTTCGTAGAGTACAATTTCAACGAAAAGGCCCTTATAGAATTCATGAGTATGAATTTTTTAAATTCATACTGTGGTATCGTAATGTTTGATTTCTTAAATACATACTTTGGTTCGAATTTGTGGTATTATATACTGTTCAAGCTTTAATAAATCCGAAATTTTTGTGTCAAACAGTTTTTGGGGATTAATCAATAAATCGGACAGTTTTTGGCCAATAAAGGGTTGTTTTTAGCCAATAATGGCCTCCATATGTGTTTGTATTTCTAAGGATTTGGAAAATATTCAGCTCAGTAAATCGTACAGTATCACTACATTTTTTTTTTTTTTTTTAAAACAGTTTGGTTTGTATACACTGTATTGGTTTCATGTCTTAGATGTGTTCCAGTTCTTACCTTTTCTATAAGATGTGTTCCAGGTCTTAGATAGCATCAGTTGGGTCTCAAGTCCTAAAATTAATTCGCTTCGTTATAGAAATTCACCCAATTTTGATTTGAGTCTGATTGTGTTTGGAAGTGCCATTAAGACTTATGGTAAATATAACATATCTTTTGGGATTGGCTTTATTTATTGTTGTTCATGGTTAAGACGTTTTCCTATGCTAAACATAAGATATGTTTGGGGATTTATATGGTTTCAATGTGTAAAGCAGTGTATCATAACTTTTCTTAAATCGAGGAAGCACAAAATAAATTAAGGTTATGGAAGAAAAAAAAAATTAAGTAAACCAATTTATTTTTTATCTTTTCCGCTTCTTTTTTGTATTTTCTCACAAAAATGAAACAATCTTGGAAAGTCAATTCTTATATCTTTTAAGGTTATTTTCTTATGTACATTGAAATATTTCTTTATCATATCTATCTTTTGTGAAAAAAAAGTTAGCTTAGGTATATCTTGGAGACATTTTAGTGGTTGACCACCTGGTGGATGAATTATTTTTTATGAAATTATTTATTGGCTTTTTGACTTTAGCGGTTGACTTTAGTGGTTCACTTTGTCCACTTTAGGTGCAGAAGTATATATTTTCACCCTTTGCTAATACATATATGTCTACTCATTTGCACCCTTTGCTAAGAAAAATGGTAACATTCATTAATATTTTCTTTTGCTGTTGTTTTGAGTCAAATTGTGTTTCCAACAGATTGATCTATTTTTTATTTATTTAATGTTTGGACTGAAATTATTATTTTAAAACTATGTAGATGTGCAAAGCTTTTGTTATTTGTTAATTTTAATAAATAGATTCTTCGAAGCAAAGTACTAAGTGATTGATGTGTTTTATTGATAGTTTCCGTTGGAAACACAACTCATTTTGATAAATTGTTGAATTTTAGTAAAATTTGGTGGCGGAAAATGATTGGTAGGTTATTAGTTTCTATGCGATTTTATCTATGTGATTTTTTATAAATTGTTTATCTATGTGATTTTTTATTAATTTCTTGAATGAGCTCAATACAATTCAGTAGAGCTTAAGCCATCGATATGTAGGAGCCCTCGATATCTATGTGATTTTTTATGTGATTTTTTATTAATGTAGGAGCCATTGATATGTTAAGTATCTATTGATTGCTTCGTTCGGTTTGACTTGGTGAATTAAAATATGTTATGTATTTAATATTTATTTAGTTAAGTTCACTTTTGTATTACAGGTTTTGATAATACTAAGCTGCATCAACCTCTAAAATTTTATAATGTGTTCAATATGTTCCGAATAATGGCTCTCAAATATATAATGATAAAGTGTTTCAAATATAATTTTAAGTTCCGAGTTATCCTCTACTGTCTATAACTTGCTGTTGAGTGGATGGAACTTTCAATAGGCTTTGATAGTCAAATATGCCGATTTTTTGACTTTTTTTGGTCCTTACTTTGTTGGTTGTTGGATTTTCTGGGTGTTTGATTATTGAAAAAAATATAGGATAATTTCATGGCTTCTGAAATCGTAAGATTGGGGTGGTTGAGTTTGACTTTATTAAATTACAGAGGATAATTTCATAGCTTCTGAAATTGTGAGATTGAGTTTGTCCACTTCAGGTGCAACAATATATATTTGTTGACTTTACTACTACACATGTTTCTACTCATTTGCACCCTTTGCCAAGTTGGGATGATGTGGCATTACTACTTTCTTTTGATGTTGTTTGGATTCAGATTGTGTTACCAATACCTGAAAATGTTTGGAGTTAAATTAAAATTTTCAAACTGTGGATTTATTGCAAATCTTTTGTTATTTGTTAATTTCAATAAATACATTATTGGAAACACAACTCCTTTTGGTGGCGGAAAATGATTGTTGGAAACACAACTCCTTTTTTTTTCCAGTGTGATTTTTTATTAATTCCTTGAATGATTGATGATTTTTTATTAGTTTGTCATATGAATTAACTTTATAAATTTTGCAGTTCCATTTAAACCTCTTTTAGTTCAATTAAATTCAACAAAGCTTAAGCCATCGATAGGTTTGATTCCATTTAAGTATCTATTGATTGCTTATCTTGGTGAATTAAAATAACTTTTGTATTTACATAAGTTATGTATTCCAAAACCTTTACTGGATTAATATGTATTTACTGAAGTCAACTTTTGTATTACAGGAATTGGCAATATTAAGCTGGAACGACCTCTAACATTATGGATAATGTAAGTTGTCTTTTTTAAAAAAATTGGTACATAGATTTTAAAAAAACTTTTGTATTATAGGTTCTGATTATAAAAAAAATATTTCCTCATTTTTTACAGCTAGATGGAGACTTACAACGAACTGTAATATTCGTTCCCTTTACTCATCGTCTTATAAAATTTCATTTTGTGTACATATCAGCTACTTATTTGTTTTTGTATGTATAGGTTCAGTTTCTTCAACAAAGAAATGTCGGTGTAGTGATTCGTGATGAGCATGATTTCAATGTCGTTCGTATTTCTAATGTCAGCCCAAAAATCACTTTCTTATCATTTGTTTTATTTTTATTTTTATTTCTTATACTTTGGTTATTTCTTAGACTTTGGTTATTTTTTAAAGGCAATGGAAAAAGAAAATGCAAAGGCAATGTCGAAAGGAAAAGAAAAGGTGTCTTATGCTTCCAAGGGCAAGGGAAAGGAAAATGCATGTCCAGCGGTATAGTTCTTAATGGTTTTTGTAAAGTGTTTTTTTTATTTATTTAAATTGTTAGTTTTCATATGTTTGTATTTTAAGCCATAATTGTAGAGTGTTTTTGAAAATGCATGTCCAATTATTTATTTTAAACCATAATTGTATTTTTTTCTTTTAAACTGTGCACTTTTTTAAGTGTCTCATGTATATATGTGTAAATCTGCACCACTTTTCAATGTGGTGCAGCGAAAATTTTGAGATAAGAGATAAAGAGAGGAGAGAGAAAATGGGCAAAATTATTTTTTTTTTCCAGCTATGTGAATGGGGATACTTTATGAAGTTCATAAGTTGGCCGAACATTTGTTTGTTTGTATAACAAAACCATACAATTTATTATATAGATTATAAATGACAATTTTGAGTTATGTCATTTCTTTTTTTAGTTATGACCAATTTTCTTCTTTAGTAATGACCTTATTTTAGTTATGCCTCGCATGTTGTTTGATTTTGATTTTTTTTTTATTTTTATATATAGTTATAACTCAAAAAGTATGAAATTATGTTATTTTTTCTTTAGTTATAATGTGCATACAGCACACACCATTTATAGTGCTTCCCTTCTGAGAGGTATCATTTTGACAGCTTATTTACATCTATAAATATAGAGAAGTGCTATTCAAACTTTTAAAAAATAATAATAATAAATTTATTGGGTAAATTATGCAAATGGTCCCTATACTTTACACGATGTGTCAATTTATTTGTTTTAATTTGCTCGATTTTGCCCCTTAATTTAACAGATTGTGTCATTTTAGTCCAATAAATAACGGTTGTCAAGTTTGGTGGACGGAAAGTCTACACAATATGTCAATTTGGTCCCTGTAGTTTACACAATTTGTCAATTTAGTCCCTGTTATTTTAATTTGCTCAGTTTTTATAGGAACTAAATTAGCACATTGTGTAAACTACAGGAACCAAATTGACACATAGTTTGACTTTCTGTCCACTAAACTTAACAACCGTTATGTATTGGACTAAAATGACACAATCCGTTATGTTTAGCGGTATGGTTGTTATTGATTTTGTAGAGTTTTTTTAGTTTTTATTTTTATATCTTCATATATTGTATTTTATTTAGCCATAATTGTATTTTATTTTTGAAACTATGCACATTTTTTGGTGTCTCCTGTATATTCTTAGGAAGAAAGAAATATATAGGGGATACTTTATGAAGGATATATAGTGAGAAAGGAATATATAGTGTCTCCTGTAAGTGCATGGGCCCTACAAGAAAATGGGGATACTTTATGAAGCTCATCTGCTGATCGAACATTTGTTCATTACTGTTACAAAACCACACAATTTGCTGGTCGAACGTTTATTATTCTCATAAGTTGGTCGAACATTTGTTCATTAGTGTAACAAAACCACACAATTTATTATTATTATTATATAAAACTATGGGTAGTCATGGGCAAGAGTATAATACATTTTCTCTAAATTCTTGGTATTTTCTTTGGACAGTGGAAAATGGTACTTGATAATATTTGCATTTTAAGCATTCAATGATTTAATATTCATATTTTAGGGACCCAATGGTTATGTTATATCAAGAGCTGTATTAGCTCAACGTGCACGACGAGAACGTGAAAGAAATGAAAATGCATGCTCTGCCTATCAATCGAGACACCACTTGCGACAAGAACGAGAGAGATTAGGAGCATATGTTAAAGACTTTCCTTCATTAACACCGAGTCGTCGCAATCATGCTTGCCTAGAACAGGGTACAAAGACACTTGCGGATACTTCGTTGGCACAAAAACGAACAATGGTTACACATGCATCCACATGTTCGTTCTCTATGGAAAGTACATCTTTAGCTCAGAATTGGTAAAACATGTTTAATTCTTTAAATAATATTCTTACTTTTACATGTGTATAAATTTTAATTTATGCACAACAAATATTTGTAGGCCTAATTCTACAGTCACATTTCTTCAAGAGGATCTATGTACAGATGATGAATTAGAAGATATGACTATAAGTACTGCGATTAATACTCAATCACACATGAATTCATGTCGTCATTCTCTCGGCAAGATGGATGTGTTATGTCCTTACTGTTCAGCCTTACATTGGATGGACGAAAAATTAGCACAATCATCTCGAAAGCGTCCCCTATTTGGAACTTGCTGTTCAAAAGGAAAGACTAGGCTACCTCTGCTTATGACACCCCCTCCACCGCTTCAAGCATTATATGATGGGGATGATGATCAAGCAAGATCGTTTCGACGTTATACTCGAGTATACAATGCAGCCAATGCTTTTACAAGTCTTGGTGCTACATTGGATCCAAGAGTACTAAGGGGAAGCGGCCCTAAACCATTTATTATCCATGGGGAATTGCGACATCGAACAGGATCACTTCTACCACAGCCAGGTCTGGATGCGACTTATGCTCAGTTGTATATTTATGATCCTGATTCAGCTTTAGAAGTTCGAAATCGTAGAAATCCTCACTTACAAAGGGATGTTCTCAAAACTATTCAAGATAGTTTGTTGCAAGTTAATGCATTTGTAGACAAATTTCGCCAAGCTCATGCAATTTTGAATCAATTAGCCTTCACTGGACAAAATCTACCTGCTCATCTTCACTACAGTTCAGCAACAGATCGACGACGGTATAACCTACCAACTGCTGATGAGATTGCAATTGTAATACCAGGTGATGGAACCGAGGTTACTGGAATGAGAGATGTTGTTTTACATCTACAGGGAAATAATGAACTGATGCAAATTAATGAATGTCACCCAGCGTATTTGCCATTGCATTATGTTTTATTATTCCCGTATGGTGAGCTCGGATGGGAACCTGAGTTGAAATTGTGGGACGTTAAACATGATCGGCCTTCAACTGATCGACTTACTCAAATGGATTTTTATAGTTATCGTTTGTTTGAGCGACCTACAGAGTATTCAACAATTTTGAGAGGTGGAAAACTATTCCAAGAGTTTTTGGTAGATGCTTGGGCTGCAACTGAGCAAAATCGGTTGACGTACTACAAGCTTAATCAAAAAAAAATTCGGGCTGAACTTTACCAAGATTTAAGCGATATTGATCCAGATGACTTGCGACCTAATCAAATTGGTCAAAGGTTTATTTTGCCATCTTCATTTACTGGTAGTCCTAGACATATGTTTGAAATCTTTCAAGATTCAATGGCTATCACGCGATACAACCAGCACCCAGATATTTTTCTCACCATGACTGCAAATCCCAATTGGCCAGAAATTACTTCAGCATTATTACCACACCAAAAAGCTATTGATCGTCCGGATTTGATTGCCCGTGTTTTTGAGCTAAAAAGAAAGTGTTTGATGAAGGAGATAGAGACAAACAAAGTGTTCGGTAATAAAGTTGCACATGTTTTTACAATTGAATTCCAAAAACGAGGCCTACCACATATGCATGCGCTTCTCTTTCTTAAAGGTCCAGACAAAATTCGAACATGTGCTCAAGTAGACAAATTAGTTTGTGCAGAATTTCCAGATCCAAAAGATGATCCTACACTTTTTGAAACTGTCAAGTGTTGCATGGTACATGGACCATGTGGTGCTCGAAATCCCCAAGCACCATGTATGGAAAATGGTAGATGTACTAAGAAATACCCTCGAGCCTTTGCAGAATCAACAACTATGGACCAAGATGGATATCCAATCTATCGTCGTCGCGATAGTGGTCAAGTATATACTGTGAGAGGACAGGAAGTTGATAACAGGGATGTGGTACCATACAATGCATATCTTTCTAAACGGTTCAACTGTCATATAAATGTAGAAGTTTGTGCTGGAGTGAGATGTGTTAAGTATATACATAAGTATATTTACAAGGGTTATGATCGCACAACAATGGTTTTGGGATTGATTAATGAGATCCAACAATATCTTGATGCGAGGTATATTGGACCACCAGAAGCTGCTTGGCGAATATTCGGTCATCATTTGCATGCAGAGATGCCAACAGTTGTTCGCTTGGCACTTCATCTACCTGGAATGCATCGTGTTCTTTTCAATCCTAATGACTCATTGGAAATGATTCTTTCTAGAGCTGCGCAACAAAAATCGACTCTTACTGGTTTTTTTGATTATTGTGCTTCCAATGAAAATGAATGCCAATTCACTTACCAAGAATTTCCGCAACATTTTGTTTGGCTCAAGTCAGAACATAGATGGAAACCAAGAGAACATGGATATGCAATTGGTAGAATGTACTTTGCTAGCCCTAACTGTGGTGAAAGATTTTATCTGCGTTTGTTGTTAACTGTTGTCAAAGGGCCAAGATCGTTTCAATGTTTACGTACAGTTAACAATGTTTTGCATGAGACGTTTAAATCAGCATGTGTTGCCAAAGGACTCTTAGAAGATGATGAAGAATGGATACAGTGCCTGAAAGAGGCTGCAGTTATGAAAACCGGATATCAATTGAGGAGATTGTTTTGTATTATTCTGACCCAATGTTTTCCACTACAACCACATGCGTTATGGAATCAATTTTCAATGCATATCTGTGATGATCTTGCACATAAGCTTCGTACATTGTTTGCCATTTCTAACCCAACTGAGGCTCAAATTGAAGATTATGGTTTGTATCTTTTGAATCAAATGCTTCAAGAATCAGGAAAGAGTTTAATTGACTTCCCGCCCATGCCACAACCTACAGCAAATTGGAGTGCAACAGTTGGTAACCGATTGATATTCGAACATCAACAACTACATAATGAGGCACAACAGACAGATGTGCAAATTACTATTGATCGCCTCAATAATGGACAACGAACTGCTTATAACGCAATCACTTCTTCAGTCTTTGAAAGTAAAGGGACTATTTTCTTTTTGAATGGCGGTGCTGGAACGGGGAAAACATTTTTGTACAATACGATTGCATTAAAATGTCGCAGCCTTGGCCATATTGTTGTTGCCGTGGCTTCATCTGGAATTGCATCATTGCTATTAGTAGGAGGTCGCACTGCACATTCAACATTTTCCATTCCATTGGATGTCTTGGAAAATTCAGTTTGTGGGTTTAGCAAGCAATCATTACAGGCTGAATTGTTTAGAGAAACAAAACTCATAATTTGGGATGAAGTTCCTATGCAACATAGACATTGTGTTGAGGCGGTTGATCGCACACTTCGAGATATTTGTGATTGTGAAAAGCCATTTGGGGGTATCACTGTTGTTCTTGGTGGAGACTTTCGACAAATCTTACCAGTTATAACCAAAGGAGTTCGTGAGCAAATTGTGAATGCATCATTGAGACACTCTGTTTTGTGGAAGGATCTACATGTTTTATCTTTAGATTTGAATATGCGCTTGAATCATGCAAACCTTGGAAATGCTATTTTTGCAAAATTCTTGACGGAGGTAATACTCATTCGAACTTTGATTATACCATTTGATGATACTTTGATTACACCATTTTTTTAAATTTATTTTATTTTATTTATTAGGTTGGAACCAATCCGCAAGAAATCATTAAAATTCCATCAACAATACACAAATGCCAGGATCTAAAGGAATTACTCTCAGCAGTTTATCCACAATTGGATGTGGCAGATACATCAACCCCATCATTCTTAACGGAACGTACAATTCTTTCTGCACGAAATGATGATGTCAGTGCTATCAATATTGCTGCGTTGAATATTTTTCCAGGGAATACATATACGTATCTTGCTGCAGATAAGATGGCTGAAGATGATGAAATTGATCCTTCCATTACAAACAGATATCCTAATGAGTTTTTAAATTCATTGGATCCTCCTGGGCTACCAGCTTTTAAGGTAGAGTTGAAAGTGGGTTGTCCTATAATGTTATTAAGAAACATTGCACCGAAAGATGGACTGTGTAATGGCACAAGATTGATGGTATCAAGGTGCGACACTCGCATAATTGAAGCTCGAATCTTAACTGGAGAGAAGTTTGGCAATTTGGCATTTATACCAAGGATATCATTGACTCCGTCTTCTGCAGAAATGCCTTTCCGAATGACAAGACGTCAATTTCCAGTTCGATTGGCATACGCTTTGACCATTAACAAATCTCAAGGACAATCTGTGAAATTTGTTGGGGTTGATTTGCGTACACCTGTTTTTAGTCATGGGCAACTATACGTGGCATTATCCAGATGCACATCTTTCGATCGTATAAGTATCCTCCTCCCTAATGATGAGCCAGATTCCACTACAAATATTGTTTACCCTGAAGTTTTGTTATGAAGACCTTTCAGAAATTGATGAGACGTTCGTAAGAATTGTGGGAAAGAACAAATTTGAAGACATTGTCAAACACATATTTTTGTAAAGTATATACATTTTGTAAAGCAGACGATAGCTATGACCCACTTTTTGTAAAGCTTTCCACCTATGTGGACTTTGTTGCATTTCAAATATTTTTGTGAAGCCTTTTATTCCCCTATATTTTTTCATTTCCAGTATAGCTAAGTTTGATTTAAGAGTGCTGGCTTGATCTTTTACAATTGAGTTATTATTTTGGATATGTAAGTTGATTTATTATTTTGGACATGTAAGTTGTCACTACTTTGGACATGTCAGTTGTCACTACTTTGTATACACTTTTTTTTCCCCTTTTTTGTAAAAAATTATGTTCTCTTTTATTTTCATAGGATGATGGAGATTTGCACCAAACTGTTATATGGACTCTCTTTACTCATCTTCTTTTTTCATTGAGAAAATTACAAATCAATGAGTTTTTAAATATTTTGTGAAGTTATCACATATTTATAATTTTTCTTATTTAATTTACTCTTCTTATACATTTTCTTTCAAGTATTGATACTAGCAATACTTGATGGCTATTAGATGACTTTAAAATCTTTTTAATTTGACTATTTTGTAAAGCAACAATTTGTATTCTATAGTTGATGTAATTGATGATTTTCACATTAATTTAACAAACCAGATGAGTTGCAGGAATTATTTTTTTACCATTTATTGTTGGGATGCTATGGCATAGAGTTGATTTCTTCTTCATGATATGATGCATTTAGTTTTTCAATGCTTTCCGTATCTTGATTGGAAAATTATTTCAAAATATTTGATTTCTGTATCTTAATTTGTAAACAATTTCTAAAGACTACTATTTGCGAGGTTATGGTATTTATGTTCTGTGTATTATATTATTTCAATCAGATATTTGTGGTTCGGGGTACTATGACACTCACCAATGTATTAGGTGTTAGTCACAAACTAATGGCAGGAGTGCTGACTTGAACTTTTATCAGGTGCTATAGACTCTACAAATTTTAATATGTAGAGTACAAATTACAATTACATTTTAATCTCAATATTATTTACACCGTGCCTTTAGGCACGGGCATACACTAGTATATATATATAACACTTCTTTTTTTTTTATAACAAATATAAATATATAAATATATAGATTAATTAAATAACATATTAAATTAATTAAATATCACATTAAATTCTCATTCAACCACACAATTAATAAAGTTAAAAATAAAATAAGATAATAATAATCATAATAATAATAAATAATGACTTAAAAAAAATTAGGATCGGTACAGCCTTCCTTTATTTTAATTGGTTTGAAATGTGGGGTATATAAATTTGTGTAGGGTTGTGGGGAGACAAACATAGGGGGCTAATTTATGTGATTGGTGGAAGGCTTCACTTGACATTGCCAAGTGGTGCTCTATTTGCAACCAAGAATTTTTCCTGCTCTACATAAGTATATTTCGGATTGGTTTTGCATCTAAACACTTACATTTTTACTGAAATATAAGAGCGAATAAAATTATAACTGAATTTTTTTTTGTCAAACAAGATTATCAATTACAAAAACTTAATATTACTCTTTCTTCTTCTTCATCTTCTTCTTTTTTATTTTTTTTAAATATCCTTCTTGCAACATTGTTTGGCTTTCTCCTAGAACAACGAAAAAACCATAGTTAATAAAACGATTTAAGAAAATTATTCTACTCATATTATAATCTTTTAAAGTTACAACCATAGTTAATAAAACGATTTAAGAAAATTATTCTACTCATATTATAATCTTTTAAAGTTACACATGCATCACGTTTAAAGTTACACATGCATCACATTTATATGCGTCACGTGTATATGCGTCACGTTCTTGCGTGTGATAGTGTGCAATCCAACCCAGGGGTAATTTGATAATTTCATCCCTCCTTGTATGTAAGATACAATTCAAACGGAGGCTGAAATGTGTTTTGTCGCGTTGTGACTAATTTAACCAATTTTGTCGTGTTTTGGCTAAATTAGCCCACAACCCTCTTGCCAAACAGACCCTAAGAATAATAGAGACTTGTTCAGCATATTATTCCTTTCAAACAACAAAATAACTATGCCGCAAATTTGCCATCTCGCTTCCTGCATTAAAAGATTGTTTGTCATAAATTAAAAAATACAAAAAGTTAAAAAGTCACTATTCTATTTAAGTCACATCATTTAAGTTACATCACTTCTCTACCACATCACTTCAAACCCAATCAATACACAATTCATATTTTATAAAAAGTCAAAAAATACACTTATTTAAGACATCTCAAACCACCTCTAATACACAAAAATACAAATCAAAGTCAAATAAAAGGATTCAAAAGTCAAAAAGTTTTTATTAATTTAATAATTAATAATTAGACACTTATGATCAAAACACTCCAACCTCAAATTCCAACAACAAGTACAATTGGTGTGCCCCCTCCCACCCAACCCTGTCCTTGGTTTTTTGGCGTGTGTAGCCGTACATATAAAAGGCAAAAAAGGAAAAATAGAATTTCAGTTGGACAACTTCAAAATAATTATTTTATATAATAAAAAAAAATTCGATGCAAATTTAACATAAGAAAAATTTGCATTAAATATAGAAAAAAGACTTATACAATAAGAAGAATTACAACTTCATAAAAATAGAATATTTTTTCATTGTACAATTAAAATGTAATTTTTTCGACATATCCTGGGCTAACTTGTGCGTACCAAATTAAATTCGTATAACCTAAACAAGCCTTTTGAAATAGAATTTTTTGCCCTCCAATCCATGGTTCTAATAGTTTTTGCTAGCAAAAGAAGTTGAATTTGAGACATTAAAGAGGGCAAACCTCTAGGTCTCCGGTCTCATCTATCATTCCAAGCATTTGGGGTTATTTTTCTAAAGTTTTGCACGCATTAGGTGTGTGAATCAATTAGATCTAATATTTATTCATCAAAACAATTGGATAAAATTGGTAATTGCTCTAAACAATTCTTGGTATTTGATAATTGCTCTAGACAATTTCAATGTGAACTGAAATTATTCTTAGGTTTCGTTTGGGAATAAATTATTTTAATAATTTTTTAATTTTTTGGTTAAAATATGAAATAAAAAAATTATTATATTTAGAATAATTTTATGACTTTCTATTAAAAAAACGTATAAAAAATAAAACTTTAGCTTTTTAGTTTTTTTTAATAATTTTTTTACTTATTAAATTAAAATTCAAACTCCACCAACAAGGCCTAATTCAAGAGTTAACTTTATACTAGTGTGTACATATATAATTTAGTGTGAAAGGAAACAAAAGTTTGTTTTGTGATTTGGAGGAGCAATTATTCATTGCCCTAGGAGGCAATGTGACATGGGACATTGAATAATTTTTGGGATTTGGAGTCTATGGGCTAACAGTCCTTCTCGGCAAAAGTTAATTATTTATGAAGTATTGTTATTTATATCTAAATATTAAATTTATTTTTTAAGTTTAATGATGTATCATTTTATTAAAATATTTAAATTAAATCTTTTTCTTATTTATTTTTTAATTATTAACTAATCATCTTATTAATACATCAACAAATTTAAAAAATATACTTATATACTATTTTCTTTATTGAATATTATAGGTGATTTGTGTTTATTTTAGTCTTGGCAAGTGCTGGGAAGCCACGTATGTCCTCAAAAGGTTTGTGGGTCCTACCTTGAAGTTCTACGATTGCCATGTTTGTTAGCACAAATAATATTTTAATCCCTTACTTAACAATATTTTCTACATATGTTTTATCAAAGCACAAATCAAATGGATCCAATCTTTCTTTTTTGGGTTTTGTACAAATGATAGGATGGTATTGGATTAAGAAATGTTCGGACACGGATAAAATAATTAAAAAGTTAAAATCTACTTTAAAAAAAATCAAAAAATTAAAAAATCATACAAAATCAAACATCTTTTTTAATGTTCTCTACTTTTGCACTTATTTTCCTAAAAAATTAAAAAATAATTTTTAAACGTTTCAAATTTTTTTTAATCTTATATTTTAGTTAAAAACTAAAAAAGTTAATTTCCAAACCAACCTTAATAAGTTAGATAACATAAAGGCCGCTATCGACTTGAACCTTGACTATCCTATGAAACAATTACATAGATCATTGGATCACAATTAGTAACAAATGGATCAAATCACATAAAAGTAGAAATAAACACGTTGAGCTTAGAAATTATATTTTAATATTTAGATAAAATTATTGTTAAAAAATTGAGGGTTAATTATACTAAGACCATCTCAATTATTAGTCAATATTATTTTATTATTTTATCTATGAACTCGTATATTTTAACTCATTCAATTATAAAACGAAAATGTTTGAGACCTCTAAATGAGGAGCTCTAGAGGTGGCTCTCACCCTATGATTTGATGTTTTAACTTGTGAGGTTGCATTTTTTTTTTTTCATATATTGCCACATCACTAGAGTTGGTATTAGAGTTCCAACTCTAGTGTTCTCTATCATTACTCATTATAAAAATACAAAAATATTTTGAAACTCTAATAAAGGAGCTCTAATAGCTCTAATGGAGTGTGGGTCCATTGTGATAGTGATATTTGTGTGTGTGTGTGTGTGTGTTTTTTTTTTTTTTTTGACTTTCTATGTCATTAGAGCTCATTGATTTAGAGGGATGTATCATTGTTGATAAAAATATATAAGTTTTACCTTTTCTAGACCATCTCCTAAAGGAGTAGATTTATATGATTTTCATAATTGATGAGGATTAATATGTACTGATCCATAAATAAGTATAATAAAGTGACACTAATAGTTGAGAGGTTTCTGTATAATTAACCTAAAAATTGATGCGTTTGGCAAATGCTGAAAGGGTTGTTTTTTTTGTTAGGAAAATACTTTGGACCCCCAGTGGTGGTGACTCCCACCACCCTCACTGATTTTTGATTGGATGAAATTTTTTTTTTTTTTTTTGTCTTTGCCCTCACAGCCCCCGATGTGGAGGTGGGGGTGCTGGAGGTCACCCCTCACTGGAGGTCCCCTAGCAGGGCTCTTTTTGTTATTAGGAAAGTTTAGGTAGGTTTGTATTTTTTTTTTTTTTTTGAGTTAGATTTCTTTAATTAATTAACTAATTTTATTTTTTTAGATCTTGCATACTAAAAAAGATTTGAAATGTAAAAAGAAATTACTGTAAAATCTAAAAAAATTCACTAATGACAAAAGTTTGGATTTTAATAATTGCCAAGAAATCGGAAGGACAAACAACTACATCACACAACGGTAACACTATTTCCTACATAAATGCACCAAAAAAAAAAACAAGTTAAAATCAAATTAAAAGGTACAAAAGTCAAGTTTGATTATTAATTCAATGAGAAATTATTCAACATTCCTAGACCACACGTGTTGCATACATGATGCTCCACATCAATTATTGTCATCCATGTCTACAGCGTGTCAGTACAGTGCCCATGTTGGAAAACACTTCTCATCCATTATTCTAACTTAAACTGATAATGCTGATTAAGGAGGATTGTTCCGACTAGTTGATTAAAAGTTAATTTTTCAATTCTTTTTAAAAGTTATAAAAAAAATAAAGAAATAATTTAACTTAAAAATATATAAAAAAGAATAAAGAAGTGATTTGACTCTCACAACAGCTAGGCTGTCCTTTCCTTTCACGCTTGGTGTGTCTGTGATTTGAAGCACTGATTTTGGTGTTTTAATAGAGTATTAAGGACATGATAAAAAGGAAAGAAAAGAATTTAAGATCAAAATATCATATTACAGTAGGTGGGACTTATTATTATCTCATTAGAACTGATTTTAAAATTTAAAAATTAAAATTTTAAAACATTTTTCAATTTAAAATTGCATACGAAGACACAAAAGTTTTGGTAGCGTTTCATTTTGTTTTGTAATCGTAATTAATTAAATACATAATTTAAAATTTAATTCAAAAATTATTTTTCAAATTCAGAAATAAATACACAACTTAAAACTCAATTTAAAAACTCTTTTAAAAAAAAAAACAAAATTCAAAAAAAGATTTTTTTATTTTCCTCTTTACAATTATTTTTTGTTTTATATTTTTTGAAAAAATATTTATTTTTATTTTTGAAGAATTTTTCTATTTTTTTAAAAAAATATTTCGTTATTTTTTAAGTATTAGCCAACTAATTTCTTATGATTTACATATATATGGGCAATCCAAAATTTTTTAAAATTAAAAAAAATTAATTTTTTTTAAATTAGTATTTAAAATATTAAAAAATAAAATAAAAAATTTAAAATTTAAAATAAAAATTATATAGTTAAAATAAAAAATTTTTTTTTAATTTTTAAATATTTAAAATATTTTTAAAAAAATACAGCGCACAAATATAGTAAATACAACACACATTAAGAAATAAATAAATATTTAAGACAAAAAATATTTATTTTTTAAATATTTAAAGAAAATAAGCCCAAAAAATTTTAAAATACAATTTAAAACTCAAAATACAACTTTAAAATTCAAAACTCTTTTCAAAACTCATTTTCAAAAACTTAAAACTCAAAATACAGTTAAAAACTTAAATCATTATTCAAAAACTAAATCAAATTAATTTTGTCATTTTTTTATCTCATTTTTTGAGTTTTGACTAAGTGATCAATTGGCAATTTGATTTTTTTAAGTAATTTTTAATTTTTTGGTTTTTTTATAAGGTGAAAAAACTTAATGTATTTGGAATGATTTTTTATTTTTATTTTTAAACATAGATAGTTATAACCCACAAATAAAATAAAATTGATTGATGTTTATAATGTGGCATTTTTACTTTTTAGTTTTTTTGGTTTTTTTTAATTATAATTTTTTAATGATTTTTTTAATAAAAAACTCATTGCCAAAGCTGGCCTAAAAGTCTTTTTCTCGAGAAATTTTATGGTACCATATGCACTTTTAATTACAAGCTTTGTTATATTTAATTATAACATATTGTGATATTAGTTATGACACATGTTAGTTAAGAAATTATTTTTGTTATGATCAAAGAGTTTTTATAATTTAAGTGGTGTTTACTTATAATTTTTTTATTATTTTAAATATGACTCTCATATAATTGAGTTATAACATTTGTGATAATCAAAATCACAAATATCATAATTTGCATCTAACTATGTGTACCACAGCATTATCCCGTTTTGTCCCAATCAATTATTATAATTGTGATGTATTTAGGGCTTGTTCAAGAAGTTGGTTTTTGTAGCTAAAAAACTCAAAAGTATACTGAATTTTTTTATATTTTTTATTATGTATTTAGTGAATTTTTAATTATTATTATTATTTTTTTACAAATATTTTATTTTGTAGGTACATTTAGGTTGTGCTTCTAAATAATAAAATAAATTTAGGGTTAATTAACAATTTGGTTCTTCCATCCAAATGAGGGTTTAGATTAACAACTTTAGAACATTTGTTAATTTTTTAAGGTATATACATAGATAAAATTAACAGAAAGCAAGACAAAATGACCAAACTAAAACTAATCTTAGGTGTCAAATTGTTTAAATTGAAATAATAAAAATAAAAGTGAAATTTGAGTCAAACTATAAGAGTGAAAAGTGTAATTAACCTACAACTTTATTAAAATATTAAAAAAATTTTAAAAATACAAAAAACAAAATAAAAAATTATATTTAAAAACACATAATCATAACCTTTTTCATCTCATAATGTTTGGTTTAATTCAATTTTTAGATAATTGAATTTTTCATTTTTTGTATATATATATATTTTTTAGTGAATTCTTTTTAGGAAAATTTATTCATAAATCTATCTTCACTTACTTATGTTCACTTAGTCAAAATTATTTTTTTATGTTCGAATAAGTTCTATAGGTGACATAGTTACCAAAATACCCCTAATAATAATATTCACATTGATAGTATGAATATTCTATAATGTGAATATTCACTGTCAATATTCACACTGTAAAATATGAATGTTCACAATATCAAGTTGCTAAGCATTCAAAAAATATTTGTAAGGGTAAAATTACCCATAAAATATCTTACATATGAGAATTAAGGATTTGGTGGATCAAATGTTCAAATAATAGGATTTATTAGAATATAAGAATATGTTATGGACTAAATGAGATATAAGTGCTTGAAAAATAACTTCCTAATAAATCTTCTTTTTTTTAATATTTTATGAATTTTTTTTGATACACCTAATTAAAAAATATAATATTCGTGAAAAAATACTTTTAAAAATTCACCAAATACAAAAATATAAAAATTCAATACGTTTCGTGTTTTGTTGTATTCAATAAATTTTTTTAAAAAATTTGTACAAATTTTATACTTTTTAAGTATATCAAGATGGGTAAAGCACCATTAAATCCTAATTTTAGGAGTGTTAAACCATTTAGTCCTATGGATTTTTTGAAGGATTGGTAAGTCCTATTCCAATATTAAAGACCTTAAAATCCATGGTATTAATGCGCTGGGTGTCATAAATTGAGGGTAAATATGGGTTCCTTGGTGTTAAATTTACCAAAGTGTCCAACATCAAATTGCAGTATGTTGATGCTGTCCCTCCTATTTGGATGACTATGGAAGGTAATTTCTGGGTTGTGGGTCCAACATTCTGATGTTGCAACGTTTCTGTTTGCGTGATTCGCGAGGGATTTGGTTCAGTTTGGTAATGTTGATGTTGATTCCCAAATTAACATTTGCTTATCACCAAAAACCCTAGGTTGCTCAAACCCTTAGTCGTAGAATACGTTGGTGTGATCGTGAAGTTGGGTGTTGTAAGGTTTTTGTAATTGGTAATCCCCTTTGACAAAATTTCTTTCAGTTGTAATTTTATTTGATCTTTTATTTCAGAGAGGCTATGAGTATTTAGATGCGAATCCAACCCGTATTGTGCCTATGCAGAGGAATTTGTGATCTTAATCCTATCATATTTGCCACTTTGCTGACTATGTCGGGCGAAGATGCAATCCTTTTAGAAGTTTCACTTGCCTGTAAAAGTACTGGGAGTTGTATTTTTACACTCGAGCGGCCTTTCCTGCGCTCGAGTGTAGATCCTTATTCTGAAACACGCGTTTTAGTTAGACCGCTCAAGCGTCTATTCCTGCGTTGGAGTGGAGATCGTGATTCTGTTTTTTATAAATCTGTGATTAATTCAGTTTCTAGGATACGGCTTCCAAATCTTCTTCTTGGGTATTAGGGTTTTCATTTGGTTCTTTTTTGCTCATTTCCTTCGATATCTATGAGAGTTTATATCATGAATTGAGTGGATTATATCAAAGAGTTTGTTTATTTTGTTTTATTCAAAAATGAGAGAGTTGTTCTTCGATAGATTTCGTAGAATTTGGGCCTGAAGCTTTGGTGGATTCCGGAGTGGCTCATCGTCGTGGATTTGACATCGGTGTTATGGATTCAATGTTGGACAAGACAATTCTGAGGTGAAGACGGTGGTAGAAGAGACACATTGAGGTCGGTTCAATTTGGGCGTTGATTCGCTAGATAATTGAGAGTACACTTGTATAATTCATTTTTGTCTTCTTAGTAGATTGTTTTTTTTTAGGAATTGGAGATGCTATCTTGGGAATTTTAGATTTTTCAGGTGTGATCACCGTTTGGTTCATTCATATGTTGTGAACACGACATCTATACATTCACAGCGCCGTCGATCGTCCCAGGAACATATGGTGCCAGGTATGTACTTGTATTATTTTGTGATGTCTGTCTGTGATGTTCCGTTACGTATTGGTGAAATAGAGTTGTTACGTTGTTTCACCACATCGATTGTTGGTCTTTTATATGAGAATACGTTGTAATGATGTCGTATAGTAAGGCATACATTGGTGTGTGTCAATGGCAGAAGGGAAATGGAGTTGGGTTTAATGGTTGCTGATGTTGTGGTTATTTTTATGATGTAGTTGTATTATAATGAACTGAAATAAAAACTAACTTGAATAAATCCGCACAGCACGTTAATTGCATAAAATATCAAAGAATCAATTAATACCACTCAAACAGCCAACGCAAAAATCGATCATCAACACAACCCAAAATATAACATTATAAATCAAACACCAAACTGGGAATGGTGAAACAACTTCTAGAAGTCTATGAAATCTCCTCCTACAAAATACTAATGTTACAACATCCCTTAAACACACACACATCATGACAAAATCAAAATGAAAATACAATATGCGTAAAAATGTAAACTTCATACACAATATATAGAAAACATATATCATATTAAAAATAAAAAGGACTAAATGGTTTAAGAAAAAACACTTAGGACTAACTAGAGCAACAATTACCAAAATGAGATTTATGAGTAATTTTTCCTATCAAGATTAAGTGGATCTAAAAAATTTTTAAAAATTGATTCAAATATTTAAAAAAATCCCTAAAAATATAAAAATACAAATTAAAAATTTAGGAAAATATTTATGAAAACTCCAAATGAAATAGAAAAAAAAATCTGAATTTTATGAAGAAATATTAATTTATGACTCAAATTCATTTCATACTTAAACCACACATTGTACAAGTAAATTACTGAATAAATTTGTTGAATAAAAATTATTGGGATTTACAATACAGTGAAATTTTCACAATTTTTTTTTTTACATATATGAAAATTTTTATAATATTAATTATTAATATTTATAAAATTTATCATAAATCTGTAATTACTTAAAGAACTACCCTAAATTTTATTTTTTCCAAAAAATTAAAAAGACTAAAGAATCATTAAAATGGAGGCAAACTCTAATGTCTTCGAAGGTGTGGGAAGCTACGTTTGCTAGTTGTGGTTATGACTTTTAGGGTTGTTTTGGAAAAGTAGTTAAAAATTAATTTTTTGATTTTTTTAAAAAAATGCATAAAAAATATGATAAATGATATGATTCAAAATAAATTAAAAATCGAAAGATGCTTTTTAATTATTTTTTTAAAATAGTCCTTAGTCTTTAGTTGCTTATTATTTTAAATTTTGTTTGGTTTTAGATTTTTGGCTAAAAAATTTAAAAAAAATAAAATTAACTATATAAGTCAATAAGATAAAATATTACATCTAAATTATAATCATTACATTTTTTCTCTTACAAAAGTTTAAAAACCAAAAAGTCAAACCAAATAAGACTAAAAAAGTCTTTTAACACAAAAAAGCTAGCTTAAAAAACCAAGGTTAAAGAAGACTTAAATGTCAGCTCAAAAAAAAAGAAAAAAAAAGAAGACTTAAATGTTGGTGAATTTTCATTGTCGGTTAGTTTTGATTTGATGTAGCTCTATAATATTCCTCATTTAATATAATATAAGGTAAATTATAAATACATCTTATGAGATTTGCTTAAAATATAAATTATCTCTTGTAATTTAGAAAATTATAAATACCTCTCTGTTAGAATTTTTTATTTAACAGAATTAATTAAAAAAGTGAAATTTCTAACGTTCACCTATACAATAATAAAATTATCTAAATTATTAATTGAAATAAAATTTTAACATTATTAAAAACTGTGAAGGTGCCATTTGGTAACACTTACGTTTTCAGTTTTCTATTTATATTTACAAAAATTTAAAAAACTAAAATAAAAACTTGTTTGGTAAAATTTTTGATTTATAAATCAGTGCTCTCAGTTTATAAATTTGGCCAAAAAATGTAAACACAAAAAATATGTTTCCGTTTTGAGTTTTCCGTTTTTTTTTTTTACCACCCAACACTAGCCACCACCCGCCACCATTTTCCACCACCGTCTTCTGCCACCACCACCCACCACCCACTACCCACCACCACCTGTCACCACCACTCATCACCCACCACCCGCCACCACCACCCATCAGCTACCCCCCATCCGCCACCACCACCCACCTGCCAGCCACCACCCACCACCTGCCAGCCACCACCCACCACCACCCACCATCCACTTGCCACTTACTCGCCACCACCACCCACCCCTCGCCGCCACTGCCACTACCACCACCATCCACCACCCACCTGCTATCCACCCACCACCACCCGCCACTACCATCCACCGCCCGCCACCACTACCCGCCACCTACTTGCCACTCACCACTCACCACCTACCTGCCACCACTATCCACCCACCACCCCACCACCACCAGCCACCTGCCACCACCTGCCACCATCACCCACCACCCACTACCACCACTACCACTACCGCCACCACCCACCACCCACCACCCACCCGCCACCACCATCCATCACCCACCACCACCATCCATCACCCACCACCACCACTAACCACTCGCTACCACCCGCCACCGTCACCCACCCATCCACCTGCCAGCACCACTTGCCGCCGCCGCCGCCACCACCACCACCACCACCACCACCACACCACTCGCTACCACCCACCATCCACCACCGTCACCCACCCGTCCACCCACCATCACCACCTGCTACCACCATCCACCTGCCACTACCCACCACCACCCGTCATCTGCTATCTACCTGTCACCAGCACCCACCACCACCGCCACCATCACCCACTCGCTACCACCCACCACCCGCCACCGTCACCCATCCACCCACCCACCACCACCACCACCCATCCGTCACCACCCATCCGCCATCCACTTGCCACCACCACCCACCACCTGCCACCACCATCACCACCATCCACTCGCTACCACCCACCACCCACCAGCGTCACCCACCCGCTCACCACTACCATCCACCCGCCACCACCCATCACCACCCCTACCCACCACCCACCGTCACCACTTTCTACCACCGTCTTCCACCGCCACTTGCCACCACTTGCTATTTTTCACTCTTTTTTGTATTTTAAATTTTTTTTAAACATTTTGTCAATTACCAAACGCGTTTGTAGTTTATGTTTTTATAAAAATAAACAAAAACCAGTTTATAAAATTTTTGTAAATATAAACTGAAAACGTAAACGTTACCAAACAGACCCTAATTAACTTGATGATTTATTAATAAAAGGATCTATTTGTTATGAAATTAGAATTCTTAAGAGACATAATATAATTTTTAAAACCACAAAAAATAATTTATAATATAAGTAAATCATACGATGTGTGTTTGTAATTTACCCTATAATATAATATCATGCTTGACTAGTCTTAGCCTTCGTTTGGCAATGATTTTTTTAGTTGACTTTTTGACTTTTTTAATTTTTTTAGCCTGAGACTTTTTTGTTCGTTTGGTATTCTTGATTGGCTTTTTTAGCTTTTTAGCTTTGGAATAGTGGATTTTTTTTTGTCTTTTTGTAATTTTTGATTTTTTGTGATTTTTTGACTTTTTTTGGTCATTTTGTGATTATTTAGCCAAACATGTTTACCAAACACCAGTTTACTATTTTAAATTTTGTTGAATTTTCTCTGTCGGTTAGTTGTGATTTGATGCAACTCCATATCATTCCTCTTTTAATATAATATAACAACATTCACATTAGCCTCATTAAATATAGTTGTTGGTTAAAAATAGCTAACAAATCATAAAAATTTTTATTCTATCTATCTGAACAAATTATTTCTAAACTAGCTTTTGGTTGAATTTGCTATAGTACCTCAACAAATTTGTTGAGGTACTATTAATTAGTTATTCAATAGTTTATTATTTTTTGAGACAGGTTGATCTATTATATTTTCTCACTCACCAGACGTTCTCCCGGATGTCCAC
>JAPPVO010000019.1:184788376-184884824 GCA_030407325.1 Camellia japonica
ATTGTAAAGATAAAAGTCAGGGCCAAAATCTTTTTTAACTCTAGCTCGTTTACTTCTTCTTGATTGGATTTGAAATTTTTTTTTTTCTTGAAAAACTTGAGAAGGAGTAGAAGAGCTAGGCATAGATAAATTATTTTCAGAAATTATTTGACCTCCACTATTTCTAGATTTGAAATGAAATTTATTTTCATGAAAAATAGCATCACCTGATTCAAAAATAATATTATTTTCCATATCAAAAAATCTATAAGCTGTACTATGCAACGCATACCCAAGAAAAGCACAGGTGGTAGCTCGTTCACCCAATTTAGGTTGTTTAGGATCTGCAAGCCTCACAAAAGCTAAACAACCCCAAACCCTCAAATAACCTAGATTTGGTTTATGCCCCCGCCACAACTCATAAGGTACAATTTTAGTCTTTTTGTGTGGCACTCTATTTATCACATGGCAAGCTGTCAAAATAGCCTCGCCCCAAATATTTGAGGGAGCACCTGTATTATAGGAAGCCACTTTTTCTTCATGTGTCTCGTAGTCTTCATCATTCATCTCCTTGGTTGGGATTTTGTTTGGATTCTTCTCAGTAAGAACATATGCAACTTTCAAAAGGCTAAGGTAAAAAAAACTTTTCCTTTCCACCTTTTAAAATGAACTCCCTTAAACTTGAAAGGCTTGTTGAGATCTCCAATTCCATCATTGGTTTTTTCTGGCACTTGTTTCATGTTTGATCTCCTTAAAATTGTTGGTGAAAATATCAGAAAAAATTATATTTTATTGATAAATGATGTAAAGAAAATGAGATACAAATAGATCAGGCTGAGGCACGAATATCTCATTTTCTTTAAGGAGATCAAGCCCACTGCGGTAGAAAGAACCCCAATACCGATGCAGCAGTCACAAAACTATGACTTGTCCCCTCCAGGATACAACAGCCCGACCACTTGTCGTATAGTTCAGGCCAACTCTGCACAAGATGGTGAACCCAAAGCTTCACCAAGAAAAACACCATTCTTTGCTAGTAATCTCTCTTATATAGAAAATAGTTGGTGTGTGTTGGTGTAGAAAATAGTAGATGAGAGGGACTATTTATAGGCCATTAGGACCTTACAAATTACACCAAAAATTAATGACCATTAAACAAAAAAATGGTTACACCAAAATAATGGCCATTAACTAAGAAAATGGTTACACAAAAAATAAATAAAAAATATTAAAATGGTCCAACAAAAACATAATCATATTCAATGACAACGGATGAGAAATTAGTTTTAATTTACTTAATTCTCATACAATTTCTACAACAATCATAGTTATCCTCTACCGATAACCCAAAACGGATATACAATCCCCAAAACAGATAAACTATTCAAATTTCCACAGATGAGAGATAACAAGTACCCAACTCTACCCTTTATATAAACATCTACCAAATTTCACATTCCCCATACCAATTCCATTATTTATATACAAAATAATTATTTGAAACATTTTAGGGCAAAATTCCATTTTCATCCAAATCTAATCCATGTGTCAAAATTAGCAAATTTTATTACACCACAACCTCATATTCACTCCCATAACCATTTTCAACGCATCCATTTGTAAACTTCTTTTTTTATTTTTCAACCAAAATCCTCCAAAAATCACAATAGTGTTTATACAAAATAAATAACTAAGTTAAAAGTCATATAGGAGTATAGAAAATCCCTACCTCAAAGATAGAAGACCAAAGGAACAAATGGAGAGACGTTAAGAATGCCAAAACTCAACTCTACTCGGATGGAAATGTAGCCCTTGAGATGATCTACATTTCTAACAAAGACACACAGGTAGAGAAACCACTAAATCTAGGTGAATATATATATATATATATAGAGAGAGAGAGAGAGAGAGAGTTTAGAGAGACTTTAGATCTAGAGCTTTTAGAAAGTTTAAAGAGGGAATGAAAGTGAAAAAGTGATGTAAAAGGTCATTTTCACGAACTGATATACGCACAGTCCGCTTGAGCGCAAGAAGTAACGCTCGAGCGTCAGACACAATAAGTTGTTCCGCTCGAGCGCAAGAAATGACGCTTGAGTGCAGAATGCACACTCCTAATAGTTTTGCAGATAGCAGACCAACGCTCAAGTACAAGAAAGACCTCTCGAACGCATAAAATACCGCTCGAGCGTAGAATACACTCTCCCAGTAGTTTTGTAGACCTGCAAAAGTACTGAGAGTTCACAAGGCCCGCTCGGACGCAAGAAGTGACGCTTGAGCGTAGGAGTAAAATTTTGGGCAACAAAAGTTCGAAAACCAAGCAACCAACCTGTTCTAAAACGCAACCACTACAAACCAATAGCCAAATTTAAGGAAGTATAAGGGAAATAAGACATGAACAACAATACAGAGCCATGAAACCCAAGTCCAGAATATCAAATAGGTCGGGTCGAAAACCAGAATCGCTTTAGGGTCTTTGCTAGATGTAATTTCCATATGAAGTGATTTTTTTTTTTGGCTAGCAAAGCTTTGGTCCTGTCGTTTGTTTGTTTTTGGTTGGTTTTTCATTAAACAAATTTGCCATTTTTTTTAAGAGTAATGTTACAAAGTCCTATCATCCCTACATTCTACACATTTGACATGTAATGTGAGGAAAAACATTTATCTGCACATTTTTTGTTTTATTTTTGAGAATTCACATAAATTGAGAATGCGTATCTACTAATTTTTGTATTTTTAGCGTAACAAACAAGTCAAACGATACTAGTTATAGATTTTATTTTTTTTAGCATTACAAACAAGAAATATATATAGTTAATCCAGAGCATGAGACTTCCGCTATAACGAAATTAAGAAAGGACAATACGTACACTGAATAAAATGTAAATGAGTGCACATTAGATTTAGAGATCAGGGATTTTATAACAAAACAAATGATGAATAAAATGTAAATAAGTGCACATTAGATTTACATATCAGGGTTTTTATAAGAAAACAAATGACGTATCGCATAGTACATGTAATCAAATATCAAAAACTTTGCTTCTATCACAATAACGGCTAACACAAAGCAAACAAGGAGCTCAAAAAAAATCAGAAAAGTGGCTATGAATGCTCCTAGTTCACCTTCAAGAATATAGCCCTGGGCAAATGCAGTAGCAGAAAAGCCTGTGGAGTAGATAATTGTAAAGGTAGAAAAAATGGTTTTCAGTGGTATTGCGATATGAAAATCATTGGTGTCAAACCGCGATAGCTGAATCAACACCAGAGTTGCCAAGGAGAGAAAAGCGAAGAAAAGAGCTAATCCAATATACACCATGAAGAACTGTATTTCCTGCCGATTGGTTTTGAGAAGCATAGGTATGCCGGTGTTTTGATCAAAGCCTCCGGGGATGGTAAAGAGGGCTGCGAAATTGATTGTGCCAATAAGAATAGAGACAATTATTAAGTTGTCACTCACGTGTTTCTCAGCTTTCTCAGCTTCTTCTCGGAGAGCTACGTGATTTTCTTCGAATAGTTCCTCTGCTGCCTTTCCATCAGAGTTTCGAAGATGCCATAAATGTGGATATGAGTCATGCTTTACACGCTATTGGAACACAAATTCAAATGATTTAATTAGAATCCTCAATTAATGTTTAATGTTGTTATTCTAAAAGCAAGAGCAGTGATTAGTACCTTAAACCATAGCACATCCCAACTCATCTGGTTAACTATACCAACACTTCCACGCTTCGCTCCAACATGAAAATCAGTGTTCCATTGACCATCAACATAATCTACCAATTGATTTCTTGCTAGTCCAGGAGGAGACCTAGTAGGATTTCCTACGCACGTCGCCAGATGCAAGATAGTGTTCCCTCGGAAATCAATATCTGCTAACATCCTATCCTTGTAAGCAACAAAATTCATTAAGTAATCATAGATAAATCCATGCTTTTGCTCGACGGATATGTGTAGTATGTTCCTCCCATTCTCATCAAACGAATCTGCAGCTTCTGGATATTTGTTTAGGATTGCCATTACCACCTCAAGAATGCCGAGCCTTGTAGCCTGTAAAAGTGGGTCTAGTGCCCTATTCCTCCTTCCAATTGAGTTTGCTTCAGAATCTGTATGAATATAATGACTCCAATCTTCCTTTTCGATCAATTTATTTGCCAACATCAAGGCAAGTACATGCTTTTGTTTTGCATAATCAATATTTTTCAAAAAATAAAAACCTGACAAAAGTGAGAAATTTTAAGCATGGTGGAAGAAAAAGCATAATGTGAAATATAATGCAAATCCTGTATTAGAAAGGACACAGTAATGAACTCAAATTTTGGATATTACATGATATGTCAAGGATGTATTGTCATCTATCTTAAACCAATTTAAGTCTATTCAAAATTTGGAACTCAAATTTGCTCATAGTTGGATTGAGGGGTGGAGGTCCAATATTATAGGGAAGTTTTGGTTTTTGTTTTTTTTTTTTTGTTTTTGTTTTTAAAGAAAATAAATAAATATCCATAAAAAAATAAAAAAAGGAAGGATGGTGTAGGTCATACTAGAATAAATATGATCCACGTATATTTTATTTTCGAGGTATTTTTTTTTATATTGATATCCAAAAAAATGTAATAAGGTAGTTGGCTTCTCTACATTTTTGGAGGTAAATTACAACTTTTCCACCCTCAAATTTTTACTCGAATTTTACTTTGATCTATCATCTTTTAATTGTAACAATTAAATTATGAAACACCAACACCTCAAAACATGTGTCGTATTGTATCAGATACACAGACACTTCAGGGACACGTATGTAACACATTACATGGCTTGTCTCCTTATTTAATTAATTTATTTTCAAGAGATACGCCGAGAACACTTCGGGGATACACTAAAGACATCAAATTATTTTTTTTCCCCATTTTATTTAGTACTTTTGATGAATGTTGATGTTTATTATTTTTTTTCTTAGATTTAAATACTTAATAGATCATCCATAAAAAATATATATAAACTGTAAGTGTTAATTTGAAAGTGTTTAAAAAAAATAGAATTAGAATTAATTTTTGTTAATATTGATTGTTTGTGGATGTAATATTAATCTAGATAGCAAATATAAATATATAAAAATATATTTTATAGCCTTGTCCTTGCCGTGTTTGTGTCTCTATTTTTTTGAAATTGTCGTGTCACGTGTCTGTATCCATATCTGTGCACTGTAGCTTTCAAAGTTTAAGCTATATTTCAATGTTGCTCTCCCATCACCCTAGCTTTCAAAGTTAGTAAAAATTAAAATATGAGAGATCAAAATGAAAGTTGAGCAAATGTTAGGGGCCAAAAAGTGTAAATTTTTCCCCTTTAATGCTCTTAAAATGTTGCTCATGTGGCCCGTATGTAAGCAGTGGTGGAGCCACATGGTGCTAGGGGGTCACGTGCCCCCTGGATTTCTTTTTTTATTATTATTTTTTTATTTTTACATATATGTATATATAAAATTTTAAACAAAAATAATATTTAGAATAAAATGTCAAAGGCATTTTTAAATTTATAAAAATAATAGTAATTGTTTTATTGAAAATGAAGTGATTACAATAAATTATATTTTTATGTATGAAAATTTTGTGAAAAAATCTCAATATAAAAGTAATATCCATCATTATTGATATACAAATATCATTAATCTCACTATATATATGTAAAAATTAGGGTAAACTACCAATAGGTCCTATTTTGGAGACTTATTACCCAATAGGTCCTACTTTGGAGACTTATTACCCATTAAGTCCTATTGATAAATTTATTAAGTGATAAAGATAAATTTATCAGTCTTTTATTTTTATGAATAAATTTATAGTGATAAATTTATCAGTCTCTTTATTTTTATGAATAAATTTTTAGTGATAAATTTATCACTCTCTTATTTTTATAGTGTTAAATTTATTAGTTAGGACCTGTAGGTAAATAAGTCTAGTTAATAGGACTAATTGGTAAGTACCCCTAAAAATTACTAGAGTTTTATTTATATTTGCATATAGAATTCACCCTTCATATGTTACTTTACTATTGGTTGGTAATATTATATGTTAATAATGACGTGATATCACTATTATATGAAATTTTTACTCAAATTTTGTAAAAATTTGATTTATCTTACCATTATATAATTTATTTTAAGACGTAAATATATGATTTTTTTACATTGTCTATGATACACTAGTTACATGCAATACTTTCTTTTTAATTTTACTCGAAGTTAATTGTAAAATTTTATGTAAAATACTTTTATAATAATTTATTTAAGTTTTTGTACTTATTATTAATTCAACAATTATTATTATCTTCTTACTGTTGGTTATGGAAAACAAAATCAAAATTATAATCAATAAATGCCCATTCTAATTTAATTTTGTGGCTCCGCCACTGCATGTGAGCACTTTCCTTTCAAAATTTAAATGGTAAATAACAGGGCATCTAAATTAAAACACAAGGACTTAGCTGTTATGGGTAAGGAACTAAAGTGAAATTCAAATAAAATATTGAAGGTAAAAAATGTAATTTACTCTCTCTCTTTTGATAAATTGAAAGGAAAAAAAGTGATTTGAACCGGTAATCTCTTAATAAAACACACATTTTTCTTTATTTTTATATATATACTAACGATTGTGTGCAATTTAAATAAATGAAAATAAAATAAAATATTTATTATATATTATGCATCACTGAGGTAGTAATTACATAAAGTCAAAGTCCTAAGTTCATATCCCACTCTCTTCTTTATCTTTTTTTTAATAGAGAAATTGACACATGTCATAAAGATAGAGAATGACTTCAGGACATCAGACCTCTTTTGGAAAGCAAAAAAAAAGTCAACTTAATGATTTATTTTAATCATATCATCTCTCTATTTTTCACACTGTGTTTTCATAATAAGCCAAACAATAAACTTGTAAGCTACTTCCCAAAACAAGCCATCATATAGTATAGATTGCTTGTTTTATACATCTAATCAATAATGTGAATTTTTTCAATGATTTAAAAGGAGAAGAAGATGGAGCACCTAGGATTTTTTTGGTGAAAGAAGGCCTTTCTAATTTGGACATAACAACTCCATTACTGCTTGGATCCTCTACATTGCCAGCCGCTTGTAACTCTAAAGCTGTCTCCACATACATTGTTGGAATATCTGCTCAACCTCACAATTAGCGATTCATTAAAAAAATTCACCAAAGCAACAACAGATTTCTACCCTCCGTTTCTTTAGGTAACAAATATTTTTTAACGGCAAATATTTTCTACAAATTTTTTTAATAAATATTTTTTGAAAAAAGATATATTTTTTTATTTGGTGATGGTCACTGCAATAAATAAGAATTTTAGGAATTAAATTTTTGTCCAAAAAAATGAAAAAATTTGAGACCAATTCTTGTTGTCTCGGGATAGTCATTAAAAGATCCTCTCAAAAGGTTTTTTAAAAAACTTTTAGTAACAATTTTAAAAACATCGCTAATAAATGCAGAGACAAAATAATTTAGTCCAAAAAATGATTATTTTTTAAGACAAATTTTGATCCCAAAAAGTAAGTAATTCATCACTAAATATCTAGTTTTGTCACTAAAAATATCTAATTTTGGCAACAAAAAATTTCATCTTTTGTCTAAATTTTTGTGTCTAAAACTGTAATGGTGGTGGTGGGATGAAAGTGGAGTTGGAGGTGGTAGCTTGGGGGTGGGATGGTAGCTGCGGTAATGGCGACGAATATGGTGGCAGTGGCTGTGGTGATGGTGGTGTGGTGGTGGAGGTGATACTCACGTTGGTAAGGTGGTGACATTGATAAGATTTTAAATTGAAAAATATTTTTCACCTTTTAAAAGTGAAAAATATTTTCTATCCAAATAAACTTATTTTTTTGTTAATTTTTATTTTTCATTGTACTACAAAACCTCAAAATACAAAAAAAAAAAAAAAAAATTTCCCCAAACAAACATAACACTAGTTTAAAACTAGATCATCATTCTATAACTGTATTAATAAATAACTTTTCTACAGACAGATAAAAAAAAATGTAATAATATATTTCAATAGACTCAACAAAAGATGAGAACAGTTAAATTTAAAAAAGATGAAAAAATTTAATCCTTGAATAAAAGTTTTTGTCAATTTGAAAAATTTAATCGTTGCATTTTGAGTCAAGTTTCAATTCTGTCTTTCTATTCAAATATAAGTTAAAATTAATGATGTTAGAGCACTTATCAACCTCATAAGTTGCATATGTAAAAAAACGTAACGAAATTTTAACAAAATAATCAAATTGAAATTAGACTTAAAGTGTAAAAACTAAATTATTTAAATTAAAATAATTAGAATCAAAGTAAATTTTGAATCAAACTATAATTTACCCAAATAAAAATCATCACTGTTGAAAAATGAGAATCCATGCTCCATGATTGGTTCATCTGAGGGAGGGGGGGAATTTAGAAGTGGAAATCTTTATCAATTTACGTTTTCATTAGTCATTTATTTTTATTATAAAAATGGAATTGGAAGAACTTTGTAAAAGCATATTAAAAAAATTAATGTTTTAACTAAATTGCAGGTACAATGGTGTATGTACTTACAAAAATAGATTATAGCTTCAACAATCTGCCAAGGAATGAAGGATGTCCTGCTTAGATCATAAAATACATATGATGATCTGCTTCTGAAAGAAGTTGGTTTTGTCACCAACAAATTCAATGCTGTCATACCCTTTTCATCATGTTGTAGAGAAAGATTTGGGTATGATTCCAATATCTTAATTGCCAAATCTATTTCACAAAAACATACATTTTAAAATATATATATATATATATATAAAAAAACTTCAACTTAGTCAATTATCTTTTACATGTCCTTCACATTTCTTAATTTCAAATTAAACAAAACTAAGTTTTGTATCTCAATTAAGTGAGATCAATTAGTATGTAGTAGAGTTCATCACTATATATTAATGTTTGAAAATGATTAGTATGTGACATGTCAACATGATGTTAGCATCGAATAATTTTTTCACATGAAAGACTTTGTATCTATTGAAGTCTAGCCCAGCCATTACAAGTTTATATAATCATTCCAAAAGTTTATATAATCATTCCAAACCCAATTCTAAACTGAAGCTCATAGGGTGAATTCTACTCCAATAATGAAATTACATTCATAGACCAATTGTAATTAAAAAGGTCACTAAAAATGACTAAGAAAAGATGTTGGGGGTTATGGAGAAACAACTAACAAAAGATGGGGAATCTCTATTAGTTGTTTTTTTAATATATATATATATATAACTTTTTAATTGAATAAATAAAAATAAAATAAATAATTGATTATCAAAGCAGACTAGCTCATATTATAAACTTAAATTCGAAGTCTAACCCAAAAGTAAACAAGTCAAAAATATCAGTTGAATCTAATTTTACAAACCGAATAAGATTGGACTAGACAACCAACAGACTGATACTTCCGCCCATTGTTTACATGTACATATTCATCGAATAAGACCATCTCCAACGTTGCATCAGATTCAGTATCAAATTTGAATTTGATGAAAAAAGTCACTTTTTCTGCTTCAATGATTTCACCAAACTGATATCAAACTGAGAACGGAGCAAATTTTTCACCAAACTGAGAATCTGCGTGAGCCTTCACCAATTCACTGTGCTGCAACGTTGCAAGTGGGCCCACCGGTCAACCTACCGGACGGCTGACCGGAAATAGGTTCAAACAGTTCAAAAAGGTTAAAAAAAAAAAAAATAAACAAATAAATAAATTAGCTTTACCGGTCGACCAACCAGTTGACCCATGGGATGACAATTCCTTTTGATGCACCGTTGGAGTAACTGATATCAGATTGAGAAAATGAGCCATTTTTTACTCAAATTTGGTGAAAAAAATACTAAACCGTTGGAGATGTTCTAAGTACACTTTTATCTACTAAAATTTATCACAATCATTTATACTTTCTTAAAAAATAAGAAAAATAAAGACGGTTGGTGATTTAATTTATCGAAAAATTATTACATATATATTTTCATAATGGAGATGGATTCCTCACATCTATAATTTGAATTAGAGTGCACTATTCGGCTAGTGGAATTCACCACAAATCATATTTTAATGATCTGAATCATTCATTTTGTCGAATACTTTCTACATATCATTCAACAAATTTATGTCGATTCAATAATCGTAATATATTTAACTTCTTGTGACTTTACAAAAAAAATAAAATAAAAATAAAGCGTTTATTTTAAAAAACACAATTAACATTCATTTTTTTTAGAAATACAATAAATCAAGTAAGTTATGATAATTGGATCGACGTAATTTTTTGTTCGAATAAAATACATGAACTATCTGACAATATAACAATTTAAATCAATAAAATAAGATGTATAAGAAGCCCACAGGTTGAAACAGTATAATATAGTCTAAATTATGAACCAGAGGGAATCCAGTTCTTTCAAAATATAGGTATTGGAAACATACAGTAACGTTCTCCCTCAACGGCCGCATGGAGAATGGTACGACCATCACGTCTCCTTGTCAAGCAATCGCTACCAAAACTCTCCAAAACTCGGAAAACTTCCCTCTTCCCATACGCAGCAGCAAGGTACAGAGGCGTCTCTCTCGACTCATTCTGCTCCATTACCAGATCTTGTTTCTTCCTCAACATGATCTTCGCCACGCCCGCCTGCCCAAACCTCGCAGCTTCATGCAGGGCGGTGTTTCCATTCATGTTCTTTTTCATCACATCCACGTTGCCATGGATCGCCAAAAGATGGAGAACCGTGTCGCCTCGATTGTCTATTGATATCGCGCCATTCATATTCTCTCTGAGAAAATCACAGAAGAATGAAGACGATTCGGGTGTTTTTTCTGATGCGAATTTGTAAGCTTTGGAGCGGTGGCTTAAACCCGAGCATTCCATTTTCACCAACTTTTAGTCTCTAATGAAAAACATGTAATGATACCTTTTATAGGTAAGTAATGTCTAATGTTTCTTGAGTAAGTCTTGTCCAATGTTACTTTGTGCCCGTTTGGTATGAGATTTTTTTCATATACTATTTTCGTTTTGGGAAAAAAATTGTATTTAAAATGATAATTATTATTATTATTTTTTTTTTGATAATTGACTAGACGGTTGTAAAAAAAATCAAATAATTCTAAATTAATTGTGACTATTTATTTTATTAACTGTTTTAATATTTTTTATTATTATTATCTTTATTAATTATTTGAATTAAAAATTTGCATGTGAAAAAGAAAAAGGAGAAGGAACCACTAATAAAAAAGGAATAATGATGAATTTTTTACTTTCTTTGACAGAAGCTTCTAGTGTTTTTAAATGTGACTATTTATTTTGTTAATTATTTTAATATATATATATATATACATATATTTACTTTATTAATTATTTTAACTAAAAATTTGCATCTAGAAAAGAAAAAGAGAAGGAACGACTAAAAAGAAAAGAATAAAAGACGAATTTTTTGCTTTCCTTAGAGAAGCTTCTAGTGCTTTCTTAAAATTTGTTTAAAATATAAATTATTCTTATAATTTTAAAAATTACATCCGACCTCTTTAACTTTCTAATTGCATAATAAATTATTCATTTATTAATAAATTATTAAATCAATTAATAATTTTTAATGATGTCAAAAATATATTTTAATTAACAATTCAAGTAAATTTATTATTGTATAGGAGAGTAATTATAAATTTTATTTTTTCTGTTAATTATGTTAAATAAAAAAAATTTAACAATGGGGTTTTTGTAATTTTTAAAACTAAAGCGACAATTCATATCATATACAAATCTTAGAGGGTATATTTGTAATTTGCCCTATAAGTAAAGGTAAATTACATTCACTTTTATGAAGTTTTAAAAAATACAGTCAATTTTATATTTTTAATATAATTATATTGACTTCTCTTAAAATTTTAATTTATATAACAATTAGATTGATTTTCATTAATAATTTGTTAGTTGTATAAATGAAAAAATGATGTTGTCATTTATTTTCAACTAATCTAATATAGCGTTTATGGTTTAGACCCAACCCATTGTATATTTTGAACTCGGATTTCATAGCTCCGTATGGTTGTTCATGTCTTTTCCCCCTTGTTTTTCCTTAAATTGGGTGATTGGATTGTAGTGGTTGTATTTGGAACATGTAGGTTGCTTAATTTTCAAACCTTTGTTGTCTAGAATTTTGCTTCTCCGATCAAGCGACACTTCTTGCGCTCGAGCGGGTTTTGTAAACTCTCAGTACTTTTGCAGGTCTACAAAACTACTAGGCAGGTGTATTCTACGCTCGAGCGGTTTTTCTTACGCTCGAGCGGGTGGGCACTCGAACGACCTTTCTTGCACTTGAGCATTGGTCTATTTTCTGCAAAAACTGCTGGATGTGTGTATTCTGTGCTCGAGCGTCACTTCTTCAGCTCGAGCGGTAATGCCCTTTTGTTTTGTGTCTTAGCGCTCGATAGCGTCACTTCTTGCGCTCGAGCAGAACAATTTATTGTGTCTGACGCTCAAGCGTTACTTCTCGTGCTCAAGCGGACTGTGCGTATATCCATTCGCAGCAACACCTTTTTACATTACTTTTTCATCTCTCTCTCTCTTTAAAACATTTCAAAACCCTAGATCTTGACCTTCTCTCTACATTTTTACCTAGATCTCTTGGTTTCTTTACCTAGAGTCTCCGGAAAAAAGGTAAAGCATCTCAAGAGTTCCGTTTTTATCCGATTGAAACTTGGTTTCGGCGTAGTTGAAGTTTCCACCTTGCTTTACTCGTCTCCTAACTTTGAGGTAGGGACTTTCGACACTCTTCTATGAATTTTAGCTTATTTATTTGTTGATGTGTAAGAAATATTGGGATTTGAGGTGAATTTGAACAAATCTAGGGTTTTGGTTTACAATCAAAGACGGGTTTTTGAATGAATGTATTGAAAATGGTTATGGGAGTAAATATGAGCTTGTGTTGTGTTAAAATGGTTGATTTTGGTGTTTGGGATGAAATTGGGAAAAAGAAAGTTTTGCTCTAAAATGTCTCGAATAATTATTTTGTATAAATAATAGAATTGGTATTAGGAATATGAAATTGGATGGATGTTTATATAAACGGTGGAGTTAGATATATATTACCTTACACCTATGGAAATTTGGATAATCTATCTATTGTAAAGATTGTATATCTGTTAGAAATATCTATTTTGGTCTGTCGGTGGAGGATAGTCATGATTGTTGTAGAAATTGCATGAGAATTAGGCGAATTGAAACTAATCTCTTAGCCGTTATCATTGAATATGATTGCGATGTGTATACATTGTATATGTATGATATTTGGGAGAAGAAATGGGATGTACTCCATGTTTGGGAGAAGAAAGGGGATGGACTCCATTAAACTAAATTGGCTTGTGTATCCAGGATGAAAGTCCCGAAAACCACATGTATACATGGGTGCCGATTCCGGCGGACGAAATTTTCATAAAATGGCAAGTAAATGTATTTGTATGATAATTATATTGGTTAAAGACCTATGGGGTATACCCTCTGTTCGGTTGATTATATGAAGTGGGTATAACTAATGAACTGAGATAAAATGAATTGAAATGTCAGTTTGGCATAACATGGTTTTGGAAAAGAGTTGTAAAAGATTTGTCATTGGGCGTTGAACATGTGCATCATACTTATATCTTTGTTAAAATTCATATATTGTGCTAGATTATTTCTACTAGGTTTTGGCACACCTTACTTGAAAAAACTATTTTCAGGTGCTGGTGATAAGCCTCTGCTAAGGATTTAGCTTGGGAGGACTGTGAAGCTGAAAGCTCAATTTTTGTTTATTTCATATTTACTTTCTTTTTAAGCCTTGGGCTTTACTCGTGTTGAGCTGATGACTCATTTTGTTGTAACCAAGCATGATCTTGGAAATATGTAAGCCCTCAGGGCATTTTTCTCTGTATATCTTCCTTCCTCTCCTTTAATAGGCAACATATGTTACAAATTCAGGGTTAGGCTTTATGAATGTACGATGCATATGTTTCTTTTTTGTTATAGGGATCCCGGTTTTCTCTCCTTTGGTTGTTGTATTCCGGACTTAGGTTCCGTGGTTTTGGTTGTTGTATATATCTTGTTTCCATCCTTCAATTCTATATATTTGAGTTTTAGGTTGTGTTGGGCAGGTTTGTAACAGGTTGGTTGTGATTGGAAGCAAATGGTTGCTGCCTAGATTTTGGTGTCTTCGCTCGAGCGAGACTTTTGTCGCTCGAGCGAGCTCTGTGTTTTAGATCCTTCGCTCGAGCCAGGGTTCCTTCGCTCGAGCGAGAGTTGAGTTTTGTGTCTGCTGGCTTGAGCGAGAAGTCTGGCGCTTGAGCTTGCGTCTGCGTCTCTTTTGACCTGAAGGTTGCATTTCTTGGCTCGAGCGAGCAAGGTCTATGTTTTGGATTTCTTCGCTCTAGCATGCTTCTGGTTTGCAAACCTGAAGTTTCGAATTATTGGCTCGAGCAAGGCTTTGTACGCTCGAGCGAGGTTTCCTTGTGTTTGGTCGCTCGAGCGACCACTCCTTCGCTCGAGCGAGCCTCGAATATATTAGTTCGCAGCTTCTTCTTATTCACTTTTTCTACATCTCTTTTCTTCTCAAACCCTAGATCGGCTGCCTCTCTCTCCACATTTACCTTCTCTCTAAAAATACACCTAGTTTTAGTGTGTTTCTAGCCTAGTCCCTTTGTAAGAAAGGTTGTGCTTGGTGTGGGCTTCACTTTGATCCGAAAATCTTTTGGTTTGGAGCATCTTGAGTTTTCTCCATCTTCTCCATTTGGTCTCTTCATTTCGAGGTAAGGATAACCTACTCTATTCTATGAGTTTTAACATAAATTTTGGTCATTTTGATTAGATGGCGTTGTTTGGTAATTTTGGGAAAGTTAGGGTTTGATTTGAGGTTATAAAAAGGGGGTTTTTCAAAAGATAAAATTCATGGGTATGTGAGGTTATGAAAAATGGAATTGTTATGGTTGAATTGATGAAAATGAGCCTTAGGACTAATGTTGGGAAAAAGGGGGAAAAGCCCTAATTTAATATAACCAATTAATTTGAATAATTAATTTGGGGAATTGTGTAATTGAGTTGAAATTCATGAAATTGGGAAGTTGTGAGATTGAATGGTGTAGTTGGATAATTTAATCACTCATCTATGAAAATGTTGGTATTTTATCTGTTTGATAAATTTATTATTTGTTTAGAGATAACTGCTTTGGGTTATCGATGGAGGATAGTCTTGATTGTTGTAGACATTGTATGATGATTAGGGAAAACTAAAACTAATCACATTGAATATATCATTGAATATGACGGTTGGAATAATACAGCAAATGTGTGTATTGATTGATCATTGTATATGATAAGAGTTTAAATACATTGTATATGTATATTGTTTGGGAGGAGATAGGGGATGTACTTCATGGTTTGAGAGAAGATAAGGGATAGACTCTCAAACCTGTTTGGGAGGAGATAAGGAATGGACTCCACTGATACAGTAAATCTGTGTATCACTTGAAATATGGAAGTGTTGAAGTATGGAAGTGTTTTTAATATGAGTTATATTCTCATGTGAATTATAGCGACCCCGGTCTTTTCCTTTTGATTGTTGTATCAGGATTTATGTTCCGTAGACTCCGTTGTTATCAGATTGTTGTTATCGTCCTTTAATTTCTTATTTTTGAGTTATAGGATGTGTTAGGCAGGTTTGTGACAGGTCGGTTGAGTTTAGATGCCTAAACTAGTTGCCCAGATTTTGACCTGTCCGCTCGAGTGGGGAGTTTGACGCTCGAGCGGGGACCCTGTTATTGCTTGTCCGCTCGAGCGGGGGTTTTGGCGCTCGAGCGGGAATATCACCCATCCAGTATTTCCTGTGTAGTGTTGGACGCTCGAGCGGGGGATTGGCCGCTCGAGCGGAAGGTTGTGAGTGACGCTCGAGCGGGGAGTTGGGAGCTCGAGCGGGGAGCCTGTATGCGAAAATGCTGAGAGTGTGCATCCGACGCTCGAGCGGGGGTTTGGCCGCTCGAGCGGGGGTCTGTGGGTGCCGCTCGAGCGGGGGTTTGGCCGCTCGAGCGGGGCGACTGTTATAAAAGGGCGAGATCCGACTTTCTGGACCATTTTTCATCTCCCTCTTGTTTCTAAAACCCTAAAACCGTTTTCTCTCTCTCCCTACACACCTTCTCTCTTAGGTTTGATCTACTTAGAGTGAGTTCCTAACCTAGATCCTTTATTAAAAAATAGAGTGAGTCGAGGGCTTCGTTTTAATCTGAACAATTCTTGGTTTGGAGCACTTTGTATTTTGGATCATCATCTCCATCTTCTTCATTCGAGTTCTTTGCTTCGAGGTAGGGATTTCCTACTCCAATGTATACGTTTTGTTCTAAGTTTTGGTATTTTAATATGTTGGGGGTATTTTGGTAAGTTTGGGGAAAACCCTAGTTGTAGTATTAAATTAAATTGTAAGTTTAATTTAAGGAAAATTGGGAATAATAGTTGAATTCACGAGATATGAGGAATTATTGATTTAATGGGGTAGTTTGTTAATTTAAATCATATGCCGGTTGAATTGTTGATTTAGTTATTTTCTGTTTAGAGATAACTATTTTGGGCTATCGGTGGAGGATAGTCATGATTGTTGTAGACATTGCATGTGGATTAGGGATAACTGAAACTAATCACATTTGTTAAATCATTAATGTTGACTGTTGAATTAATACAGACATTATGTGTATTGATTGTGAGATGTATATGTTATGTGTTTACATACATATAATAGTTGAGCATTGCATATGCATATTGTGTGGGAGGAGATAGGAGATGTACTCCACGGTTAGGGGAAGATAGGGGATGGACCTCTTAACCGGATTTGTTTGGGAGGAGATAGGGGATGGACTCCATTAGCATCACTATTATGTGTGCTTATTGATATTGAAGTGTTTTTGCATGTTATTGATACAACACTAAAATGTGTATCATATTGGAAGTATGGAAGTGTTTTGATATGAGCCTGAGTCTCATTTGTGTTGTTGGTATTGGACGTAATGTGAATATGCCATATATAGTTCACAGCTGTAAGTTTGGTCAGATTCTGAGCTATATTGATAATAATGGAAATTGATAAGAATCATAGACATTAGTGTCTTAAGACTGTATGTTGATATAATTGATTATCATGGTTAACCATCTATTAAATGCTAGGACTTTATTCAATGCTTATATTTGGTTTAGTATGTCTCTACTGGGCTGTGGCTCACCCTTTATGGGAACATCATTTTCAGGTTCAGGTGATAAGCTACCTCCAAGGACTTAGCTTGGAAGGACTTGGATTGGAAGATTAGTTTAGTTATTTGTTTTGTTTTAATATTACATGTAATTACAAGCTGAGGGCTTAATTTGTAGTTGAGTTAGTACTCACATTTTGTGTCCAAGTGTTGGCTTGGAAAGATGTAAGCCCATAGGGCATTTACTTTCATTATTACATGTAATGTCTTTATTTAGGGATACTCTGATGAATGAATTATGGTTTATTTTCTTAAGTAATGCATCTTATCATTGTGTATGTTTTGGGTTATTTTTTAGGGCGTGACATGTGAATTGTGAAGTATGGAAGTGTTTTAATATGTGTTATAGTCTCATTGAATTGTTTGGCCAGGTTCTGATATCAAATGCTATTGTTTTAGTTATTTCTCATACTTGGTTTAGTATATCTCTAATGGGTATTGGCTCACCCTATATGGGACATCATTTTCAGGTTCATGTGATATGTCACATCCAAGGACATAGCTTGGGAGGCTTAGAGGCTGAAGATCCCTTTTGTTGTTTACCTTTTTGTGTATTACATGTAAATTCAAGTCGAGGGCTTAATGTGTATGAGTTAGTACTCTCTTTTTTGTAACCAAGTGTTGACTTGGAAAGTTGTAAGCCCGTAGGGCATTTATTTTTGTTATCAACATGGAATACTTTTGTGATAAATACTCTGATAAATAGATATACACTTTATTCTCTTGAATATTTTGTCAATTTTTTGTATCATGAATGTATGAATTATGGGTTTATTTTGAGGACGTTACATTTCTATATCATATTGAATTAACAGAACATAACCTTATTATTGTTATTGTCATATATTAGATATTGTGGATAGATTATTGTAATTATTTTGAGGCATTACATCTAATGAAAAATATGTAAATGATACATTTTATATGTAAGTAATGTCTAATGTTTCTTATGTAAGTCTTGTCCAATGCTACTTGGTGCCTGTTTGGAATGAGATGAAAAAATTTGTTTTTTTTTTTTAGACTATTTTCGTTTTGGGAAAAAAATTATATTTGAAATGATAGTCGATTTTTTTTTTTTTTGGATAATTGACTAGATGGTTGTGAAAAAAATCAAATAATTCTGATTTAAATGTGACTATTTATTTTATTAATTATTTAATTTTTTTTTTTAATCTTCATTAATTATTTTCATTAAAAATTTGCATTTGGAAAAGAAAAATGAGAAGGAACGACTAATAAGAAAAGAGTAAATAACGAATATTTTGCTTTCTTTGACAGAAGCTTCTAGTGATTTTAAATGTGACTACTTATTTTATTAATTATTTTAATATATAATATATATATATATATATTTTTATCTTTATATTTATTAATTATTTTAACTAAAAATTTGCATCTAGAAAAGAAAAAGGAGAAGGAACGACTAAAAAGAAAAGAATAAATGACGAATTTTTTGCTTTCTTTGGCAGAAGCTTCTAGTGCTTTCTTAAAATTTGTTTAAAATATAAATTATTCTTATAATTTTAAAAATTACATCCAACCACTTTAACTTTCAAATTGCATAATAAATTATTCCTTTATTAATAAACTATTAAATCAATTAAATTTTTTTAATAATGTCGAAAATATATTTTAATTAAAAATTCAAATAAATTTATTACTGTATAGGAGAGCATTTATAAATTTTATTTTTTCTATAAATTATGTTAAATAAAAAAAATTTACAATGGGGTATTTGTAATTTTTAAAACTACAGGGACAATTCATATCATATACAAATCTTAGAGGGTATATTTGTAATTTACCCTATAAGTAAAGGTAAATTACATTGACTTTTATGAAGTTTTAAAAAATACAATCAATTTTATATTTTTAATACAATTATATTGACTTCTCTTAAGATTTTAATTTATATAACAATAAGGTTATTTTTCATTAATAATTTGTTAGTTGTCTAAATTAAAAAATGATGTTGTCATTTTTTTCCAACTAAGCTAATGAAAAATATGTAAACGATACCTTTAATATGTAAGTAATGTCTAATGTTTCTTATGTAAGTCTTGTTCAATGTTACTTGGTGCCTACTTGAAATGAGATGAAAAATTTTGTTTTTTTTATTATGTATTATTTTGGTTTCGGGAAAAAAATTATATTGGAAATGATGGTTGATTTTTTTTTTTTTTTGGATAATTGACTAGATGGTTGTGAAAAAAATCAAATAATTCTGATTTAAATGTGACTATTTATTTTATTAATTATTTTAATATTTTTTTATCTTTATTAGTTATTTTAATTGAAATTTTGCATCCGGAAAAGAACAATGAAAAGGAACAACTAATAGGAAAAGAATAAATAATGAATTTTTGGCTTTCTTTGACAGAAGCTTCTAGTGCTTTTAAATGTGACTATTTATTTGATTAATTATTTTAATATACATATATCTATATATTTTTATCATTATTAATTATTTTAACTAAAAATTTGCATCTAGGAATGAAAAGGGAGAAGGAACGACTAAAAAGAAAAGAATAAAGGACGAATTTTTTGCTTTATTTGGTAGAAGCTTCTAGTGCTTTCTTAAAATTTATTTAAAATATAAATTATTCTTATAATTTTAAAAATTACATCCAACCTCTTTAACTTTTTAATCGCATAACAAATTATTCCTTTATTAATGAATTATTAAATTAATTAATAATTTTTAATGATGTCGAAAATATATTTTAATTAACAATTCAAGTAAATTTATTATTGCATAGGAGAGCAGTTACAAATTTTATTTTTTCTGTTAATTATGTTAAATAAAAAATTTCACAATGGGGTATTTGTAATTTTTAAAACTACAGGGACAATTCATATCATATACACATCTTAGAGGCTGTATTTGTAATTTATCCTATAAGTAAAGGTAAATTACATTCACTTTTATGAAGTTTTAAAAAAATACAATCAATTTTATATTTTTAATACAATTATATTGACTTCTCTTAAGATTTTAATTTATATAACAATTAGATTATTTTTTATTAATAATTTGTTATTTGTATAAATAAAAAAATGATATTGTCATTTTTTTTCGACTAATCTAATGAAAAATATGTAAACGATACCTTTATATGTAAGTAATGTCTAATGTTTCTTATGTAAGTCTTGTCCAATGTTACTCGGTGTCCGTTTGGAATGAGATGAAAAATTTTGCTTTTGTTATATACTATTTTCGTTTTGGGAAAAAAAATATTATATTTGAAATGATAGTTGATTTTTATTTTTTTGGGGGGGGATAATTGACTAGATGATTGTGAAAAAAATCAAATAATTCTTATTTAAATGTGAATATTTATTTTATTAATTATTTTAATATTTTTTTACCATTATTAGTTATTTTAATTAAAAATTTGCATTTGGAAAAGAACAATGAGAAGGAACGACTAATAGGAAAAGAATAAATAACGAATTGTTTGCTTTCTTTGACAGAAGCTTCTAATGCTTTTAAATGTGACTATTTATTTGATTAATTATTTTAATATATATATATATATATATTTATCTTTATTAATTGTTTTAACTAAAAAGTTGCATCTACAAAAGAAAAAGGAGAAGTATAGCAATCCCGGTTCTTCCTCCTTTGGTTGTTGTATCCAGACTTAGGTTCTGTGGAGTTAATTGTTGTATATATCTTATTGTCATCTTTTAATTCCATATATTTGAGTTTTAGGATGTGTTGGGCAGGTTTGTTACAGGTTGGTTGTGAGTTTAAACCAATAGTTGCTGTCTAGAATTTTGCTCCTTCGCTCGAGCGAAGCTTTTGTCACTCGAGCGAGCTTTGTGTTTTAGATCCTTCGCTCGAGCCAAGGTTTCTTCACTCGAGCGAGAGTTGGGTGCTGTGTCTGGTGGCTCGAGCGAGAAGTCTTGCGCTCGAGCCTGCGTCTGCGTCTGGTTCTGGACCTGAGAGTTGCATTTCTTGGCTCGAGCGAGCGAGGTCTATGTTTTGGGTTTCTTCGCTCGAATGAGCTTTTCTTCGCTCGAGCATGCTTCTGGGTTGCAGACCTGAAGCTTCAAATTGTTGGCTCAAGCGAGACTTTCTACGCTTGAGCGAGGTATCTTTGTGTCTGGTCGCTCGAGCGACCACTCTGTCACGCCCTCAAAATAAACCCATGAATCATACAATCTTGACATGCTTAGACATAAGAGAACAAAGCATAATTTCATTCATCAGAGTATTCATTACAAAAGTATTACATGTTGACATCAAAAGTAAATACCCCACGGGCTTACAACTTTCCAAGCCAACACTTGGTTACAAAAAGGGAGTGCTAACTCAAAATACAAAATAAGCCCTTAGCTTGATTTACATGTAATACACAAAATAATCACAAAAATAAACAAGAGAGTCTTCAACTCCCACAACCATCCAAGCTAAGACCTCAGAGGCGACATAATACATGAACCTGAAAATGATGTCCCATATAGGGTGAGCCAACGCCCAGTAGAGATATGCTAAACATAATATGAGCAATAACTAAAACATTAGCATTTGATAAATGTTTAACTCATATATGCCAACTTATAACACATTTCAATTCCATGACCAATATATCCATGTTTCTTTTCATTTTCCATTACTTATCCAATTTTCAATTCATAACCGTGGCTCAGAACCTAGCCAAACAATTTAGATGAGATTACATCTCATATCAACAATACTTCCTTACTACACAATAGATACACATATTTGCTGTATCAATATTACATAAAACACTTCCATACTTCACAATAGATACACATATTTGCTGTATCAATGAAGTCCATCCCCTATCTTCTCCCAAATAATATCCGGTTTCGGAGTCCATCCCCTATCTTCCCCTAAACCGTGGAGTACATCCCCTATCTCCTCCCACACAACACAATGTATATAAACACATATCATATACAAGATCAATCAATACATAAGTTTGATGTATTATTCCAACCGCCATACTCGATGACATAACCAATTGATTAGTTTTAGTTCGCCTAATCATCATGCATTGTCTACAACAATCAAGACTATCCTCCACCGATAGCCCAAAGCAATTTATTTCTAAACAGATAATAAATGCATCAACAGATAATTTGATAACAATTTCATAAGTGAGCGATTAATAAATCCAACTCCACCATTCCCTCTTATAATGAGCCAATTTCATTATTTCCAACTGAAGTCCAAATTTCCATAACATTCCAAATTAATTACATAAATTAATTCATACAACAATTTAGGGCTTTCTCCCCCTTTTCTCTACAATGACCCCAAGGTCCCATATATCATCAATTCCATCATTTTAAGACCCAAGATACACATTTATGAGTCAAAATAACCAAACCCCCCTTTGTTCATTTTGAAACCCTAGCACCCAAGATTACCCAACTTCAACATTACATCAAAATGACCAATAGTTTATATCAAAGACCATAGAAATGAGTAGTTATCCCTACCTCAAATTCGGAGCTCAAAGGAAGAAGATGAAGAAATTCGAAATGCTCCAAACCCCAATATTTTCGGATCAAAATGTAGCCCTCAACAAGCTCTACACTTTTTACAAGGCCCAAGGGTAGAGGATCACTCTACTAGATCAAACCCTAGAGAGAAGTTGGATTTTAGAGTGAGGTGCTCTCCAATGGAGGTTTTGAAAAGTAAGAAAGAGAAAGAAAGTGTGAAAAGTGATTTAAAATCACCCAGCTGCCATCTGAAATACAACTAGTCCGCTCGAGCGGAGAACAAGATGCTCGAGCGTCAAGAACAAAAAAATGGACCCGCTCGAGCGCAATAATACCCGCTCGAGCGCCAAGACACAACTGCAAAACACACCCGCTCGAGCGCAAAGGGAAACCCGCTCGAGCGTAGATTACCTTCTTCCAGTACTTTTACAGACATTGAACACCCGCTCGAGCACAAAAGAGCCCGCTCGAGCATGGAAAACGAACCTACAGTACTTTTGCAGAGGCACAAAATGCTGGAAGTGTGCAAACTCCGCTCGAGCGTGAAGGGATCCGCTCGAGCGGACCACCAAAAATCTGGGCAACAAGAAAAGGAACCAAGGCTCAACCAACCTGTTCGAAACACGCCCAACACATCCTAAAACCCAAATATAAGGAATTTAAAGAATGACAACAAGACATATACAATAACCAACTCCACGGAACTTAAGTCCGGATACAACAATCAAAGGAGGAAGAACCAGGATCGCTATAACTCCTTCGCTCGAGCGAGCCTCTGTTATATCAGCACACAACAGCCGTCCCCTTCATCATTTTTTGATACACTTTTCATCTCTAAACCCTAGATTCGACTCTCTCTCTCTACACTTACCTTTTCTCTAGGGTTTCATCTATTTCTAGTGTGTTCCTACCCTAATCTCTTTGTAAGAAAGGTAGAGGGTCATGTGGGCTACATTTTAATCTAAAAATTTGTAGATTTGGAGCACTTTGGATTTTCATCATTTTCTCCTTTGGTCTCTTCATTTCGAGGTAGGGATACCCTACTCCATCTTATGAGTTTTGTCATAAATTTTGGACATTTTGATTAGTTGGTGTTGTTGAGTAATTTTTGGAAAAGTTAAGGTTTGATTTGTAATTTATAAAAAGGGGGTTTTCAAAATGTTAAATCCCATGTGTATATGAGACCTTGAAAAATAGAATCATTGTTGTTATATTGATGAAATTGAACCTTAGGGTTGATATTGAGAATTAGGGAAAAATGCCCTAGCTATGTGATAAATTAATTTGAACAATTAATTTGTGGGAATATGAAATTAAGTTGGAAATTATGAAATTGGAGAATTATAAAGTTGAATGGTGGAGTTGGATAAATTAATCATTCACCTATGAAAATGTTGATATTATATCTGTTTAATGCATTTATTTTCTGTTTAGAAATAATTGCTTTAGGCTATCGGTTGAGGATAGTCTTGATTGTTGTCGACACTGTATGTTGATTAGGGAAAACTGAAACTAATCACATTGAATATGTCATTGAACATGACGGTTGGAATAATACATCAAATATGTGTATTGATTGATTCTTGTATATGATGAGTGTTTATATACTTGGAATATGTGTATTGTGTGGGAGGAGATAGGGGATGTACTCCATGGTTTGAGGAAAGATAGGGATGGACTCTCAAACCTGTCTGGAAGGGGATAGGGGATGGACTCCATTAATACAGCAAAGATGTGTATTAAATTGAAGTATTGATACAGCAAATATGTGTATCATTTGAAGTTTGAAAGTGTTTTTAATGTGAGTTGTAATCTCATGTAAATTGTGAAGTATGGAAGTGTCTTTATATGAATTATAGTCTCATTGAATGGTTTGGCCAAGTTCTGAGCCATGTTCATGAAATGATTTGGATAAGTAAAGGAAAGTGGAATGGAACGTGGACTATTTGTCATGGAACTATATTATGATATAAATTGGTTTATAAATGTTAATCATCTATCAAGTGCCATTGTTTTAGTCATTACTCATATTTGGTTTAGTATATCTCTACTAGGCTGTGGCTCACCCTATATGGGACATCATTTTCAGGTTCAGGTGATATGCAACCTCCAAAGACATAGCTTGGAAGGTTTTGGGAGTTGAAGACTCTTTTGCTTGTTTTGTTATTTTGGTATTACATGTAACTTCAAGCCAAGGGCTTATTTTGTATAAGAGTTAGTATACTCTTTTTGTAACCAAGTGTTGGCTTGGAAAGTTGTAAGCCCATAGGACATTTACTTTTGTTGTCAACATGTAATACTTTTATAATGAATACTCTGATGAATAGAAATACGCTTTAATCTCTTATGTCTATGCATGTCAAGAATATGAGTTTATATGTATTATTTTGAGAGCGTTACAAGAAGGAACGACTAAAAAGAAAAGAATAAACAACGAATTTTTTGCTTTTTTTGGCAGAAGATTCTAGTGCTTTCTTAAAATTTGTTTGAAATATAAATTATTCTTATAATTTTAAAAATTACATCTTAACTCTTTAACTTTCTAATTGCATAATAAATTATTCCTTTATTAATAAATTATTAAATCAATTAATAATTTTTAATGATGTCGAAAATATATTTTAATTAACAATTCAAGTAAATTTATTATTGCATAGGAGAGCAGTTATAAATTTTATTTTTTCTGTTAATTATGTTAAATAAAAATTTTTAACAATGGGATATTTGTAATTTTTAAAACTACACGGACAATTCATATGATATACAAATCGTAGAGGGTATATTTGTAATTTATCCTATAAGTAAATGTAAATTACATTCACTTCAATGAAGTTTTAAAAAATGCAGTCAATTTTATATTTTTAATATAATTATATTGACTTCTTTTAAGATTTTAATTTATATAATAATTAGATTATTTTTCATTAATAATTTGTTAGTTGCATAAATGAAAAAATGTTGTCGTCATTTTTTTTGAACTAATCTAATGAAAAATATGTAAAGGATACCTTTTATACGTAAATAGTGTCTAATGTTTCTTATGTAAGTCTTGTCCAAAGTTACTAGGTGCCCAGTTGGAATGAGATGAAATTTTTTTTTATTTTTATATATACTATTTTCGTTTTGGGAAAAAAATTATATTTGAAATGATAGTTGATTTTTTTTTTTGATAATTGACTATATGGTTGTGAAAATAATCAAATAATTCTGATTTAAATGTGACAATTTTTTATATTAATTATTTTAATATTTCTTTTATCTTTATTAGTTATTTTAATTAAAAATTTGCATATGGAAAACAAAAATGAGAAGGAACGACTAATATAAAAAGAATAAATAACGAATTTTTTGCATTCTTTGACATAAGCTCCTAGTGCGTTTAAATGTGACTATTTATTTATTAATTATTTTAATATATATATATATATATATATTTATCATTATATTTATTAATTATTTTAACTAAAAATTTGCATCTAGAAAAGAAAAAGGAGAAAAAACGACTAAAAAGAAAAGTATAAATGACGAATTTTTTGCTTTCTTTGGCAGAAACTTCTAGTGCTTTCTTAAAATTTGTTTAAAATATAAATTATTCTTATAATTTTAAAGATTACATCCAACCACTTTAACTTTCAAATTGCATAATAAATTATTCCTTTATTAATAAATTATTAAATCAATTAAAATTTTCTAATAATGTCGAAAATATATTTTAATTAAAAATTCAAGTAAATTTATTATTGTATAGGAGAGCATTTATAAATTTTATTTTTTCTATTAATCATGTTAAATAAAAAAAATTTACAATGGGGTATTTGTAATTTTTAAAACTACAGAGACAATTCATATCATATACAAATCTTAGAGGGTATATTTGTAATTTACCCTATAAGTAAAGGTAAATTACATTGACTTTAATGAAGTTTTAAAAAATACAATCAATTTTATATTTTTAATGCTATTATATTGACTTCTCTTAAGATTTTAATTTATATAATAATAAGGTTATTTTTCATTAATAATTTGTTAGTTGTATAAATTAAAAAATGATGTTGTCATTTTTTTCCAACTAAGCTAATGAAAAATATGTAAACGATACCTTTTATATGTAAGTAATGTCTAATATTTCTTATGTAAGTCTTGTCCAATCTTACTTGGTGCTCACTTGGAATGAGATGAAAAAATTTGTTTTTTTTTTTTATGTACTATTTTCGTTTCGGGAAAAAAATTATACTTGAAATGATGGTTGATTTTTTTTTTTTTGTTTTGTTTTTTTGGGTAATTGACTAGATGGTTTTGAAAAAAATCAAAAAATTTTGATTTAAATTTGACTATTTATTTTATTAATTATTTTAATATTTTTTTTAATCTTTTTTAGTTATTTTAATTGAAATTTTGCATATGGAAAAGAACAATGAAAAGGAACGACTAATAGGAAAAGAATAAATAATGAATTTTTGGCTTTCTTTGACAGAAGCTTCTAGTGCTTTTAAATGTGACTATTTATTTGATTAATTATTTTAATATATATATATATATTTATCTTTATTAATTATTTTAACTAAAAATTTGCATCTAGGAAAGAAAAAGGAGAAGGAACAACTAAAAAGAAAGGAATAAAGGACGAATTTTTTGCTTTATTTGGTAGAAGCTTCTAGTGCTTTCTTAAAATTTGTTTAAAATATAAATTATTCTTATTATTTTAAAAACTACATCCAACCTCTTTAACTTTCTAATCGCATAATAAATTATTCCTTTATTAATAAATAATTAAATTAATTAATAATTTTTAATGATGTCGAAAATATATTTTAATTAACAATTCAAATAAATTTATTATTGCATAGGAGAGCAGTTATAAATTTTATTTTTTCTATTAATTATGTTAAATAAAAAATTTTAACAATGGGATATTTGTAATTTTTAAAACTACAGGGACAATTCATATCATATACAAATCTTAGAGGCTGTATTTGTAATTTACCCTATAAGTAAAGGTAAATTACATTCACTTTTATGAAGTTTTAAAAAATACAATCAATTTTATATTTTTAATACAATTATATTGACTTCTCTTAAGATTTTAATTTATATAACAATTAGATTATTTTTCATTAATAATTTATTATTTGTATAAATGAAAAAAATGATGTTGTCATTTTTTTTCAACTAATCTAATGAAAAATATGTAAACAATACCTTTTATATGTAAGTAATGTCTAATGTTTCTTATGTAAGTCTTGTCCAATGTTACTTGGTGTCCATTTGGAATAAGATGAAAAAATTTGCTTTTTTTTATATACTATTTTCGTTTTGGGAAAAAAATTATATTTGAAATGATAGTTGATTTTTTTTTTTTTTTTTTTTGGGATAATTGACTAGATGCTTGTGAAAAAAATCAAATAATTCTTATTTAAATGTGACTATTTATTTTATTGATTATTTTAATATTTTTTTACCATTATTAGTTATTTTAATTAAAAATTTGCATTTGGAAAAGAACAATGAGAAGGAACAACTAATAGGAAAAGAATAAATAATGAATTTTTTGCTTTCTTTGACAAAAGTTTCTAGTGCTTTTAAATGTGACTATTTTTTTGATTAATTATTTTAATATATATATTGTGGGGACATAAATTTTAAATGACGACACGTGGCCGAGGTGTCACCAAAGTGTCAGCCGGGGTGCCACGTGTCCTAGTCATGATGCTAAGATGATCTCGGCTAGGCCAAGGTTATCTACGAGAATACCAGAATCCGAGATAAGCGGATAAGGGACAAGAGTCCTAGAATGGCAGAAGACTTCAGTTTTGGTAAAGATAAAACTCTTAGAGAGTTTATCTTAATCCTACTGGGAGTCCAAGATTAGCAGTAATCCTAAGTCCATTAGAACTAGGCTTCTATTGGGACTAGGATTGTATTGGCTATAAAAGGGAGGCACCCCCATGGGTCTAAGGTTTGTCTTTTATGCTTTGTCTAATGAGTTAAACACTATTGGTTCTCTTTGAGAGATATTTTACTAACTTGATCATCGGAGTGCCCCTGGGTGGACGAACCACCGCGAGATTCTTATCTTTCTGTGACAGGTTGTTTGGGCAGAATAGAGATTCTTATCTTTCTGTGACAGGTTGTTTGGACTTAATCTATTCTGTCAGTGTTCTCCAGCTGAGTTCTCCTTTTTAGTTGTGTGGTCGAAAATCAACACCCACATATATCTATATATTTTTATCTTTATTAATTATTTTAACTAAAAATTTGCATCTGGAAAAGAAAAAGGAGAAGGAACGACTAAAAAGAAAAGAATAAACGACGAATTTTTTGCTCTTTTTGGTAGAAGATTCTAGTGCTTTCTTAAAATTTGTTTGAAATATAAATTATTCTTATAATTTTAAAAACTACATCTTAACTCTTTAACTTTCTAATCGCATAATAAATTATTCCTTTATTAATAAATTATTAAATCAATTAATAATTTTTATTGATGTCGAAAATATATTTTAATTAACAATTCAAGTAAATTTATTATTGTATAGGAGAGTAATTATAAATTTTATTTTTTCTGTTAATTATGTTAAATAAAATTTTTTAACAATGAGGTATTTGTAATTTTTAAAACTTCAGGGACAATTCATATGATATACAAATCGTAGAGGGCATATTTGTAATTTATCCTATAAGTAAATGTAAATTGCATTCACTTCAATGAAGTTTTAAAAAATACAGTCAATTTTATATTTTTAATATAATTATATTGACTTCTTTTAAGATTTTAATTTATATAATAATTAGATTATTTTTCATTAATAATTTGTTAGTTGCATAAATGAAAAAATGTTGTCGTCATTTTTTTTCAACTAATCTAATGAAAAATATGTAAATGATACCTTTTATACGTAAGTAGTGTCTAATGTTTCTTATGTAAGTCTTGTCCATTGTTACTTGGTGCCCAGTTGGAATGAGATGAAAAAATTTGCTTTTTTTATATACTATTTTCGTTTTGGGAAAAAAATTATATTTGGAATGATAGTTGATTTTTTTTTTGATAATTGACTATATGGCTGTGAAAATAATCAAATAATTCTAATTTAAATGTGACAATTTGTTATAGGGGCATTTACATACAAGTCCCATTTTGTGAACTTATAATTCATTACGTCCTAGATAAAATTATTTGCTCTTTCAAGTCCCATTAATTTTTAATAGACCAATTTACCCTTCCAAACCTGAATTTGGGAATCAGATGGTCCTCTTCCAACCATCGCCTCATCTGCCTCAGTCCCTCTTCTCACCTCCGATCACTTCCCCTCCGTCCAGCGCGTCGTCGGCCCCAGAATAAATGTTCTGTGTTTTGTTCACATTTTGTAACCCAGTAACTTATCTTCGGGAACCTTTCATCCCTGATATATGGCATTATTTTGTCTTGGGTAGGACAATTTATTCCGAGTTGGCGTGCTTGGCAATGGCGGCTGCACCGAGCAATGTGAACTCGGTGTTGAATGTGATTGCGAATTTGCAGCAGCAAAACCTTAGGATCTTATTTGATACTGTGAATTCTCGATTGGGGATTGCTCGTGAGCTCTGTAACTAGGTTTTTCGTGTGCTCTGTTTCTATCTATTAGCTCTCTGTTTGAAGGAGTGATTGGTAGATTTTATCTCATTCTTCAATTGGTGGTACTTTGGTTCATGTGTAGGTCCTACAGCAACATTGTTGTTCTTGAACTACATCCAGGACAACCTCAATTGGGGTCTTGGGTTTGGAATCCCATGCATTTCTATGGTGGTTGCACTGCTCATATTCTTGATTGGAACTACAACTTATAGGTACACCATCAAAGGCCACAATATGAACCCATTTTTAAGGCAAGCCCGTTTTTGCAGAGAGGGAGAGAGAGAGGGAGAGAGTTTTTTAAAATTGAGAACCTTCTCAGTTTATAATATTCTCAATTTTAATCATGAAAAAATTGAAAAATTTCTCAAAATTGATAATTATAAATTTCTTAGAATATTCGCAGAATTATCTTTCTTTTCTATCCCATACTTTTCTCAGGAGCCAAACAAAAATTTTTTAATTTTGATAATTATATACTGAAATCATTCTCTGTTTGAAAATTGAGAATATTCTCAATTTTGAAATTGAGAACATTCTCAGTTTGGGATTAGTGTAAGAAAATTGGGGAGAAATTTAGAGACTTTTGTGGGTTGGTGGTATTATGACTCATGGAATTAACCATAGAAAGGAAGAACGAAGAAAGGGTTAATTAATTATAATTTGAAACAAACAAACAAACCTTAGGAACCCAATTCTGATGGTGCACACTTAAGAGAGAGAGAGAGAGAGAGAGAGAGAGTGAGTGCGCGTGTGTGTGTTTAATTTTTGTATGGTAGGGGTGGGGGTTGTGGTGGGGGTGGGAGAGGGAAAGATCAACGGTCCACTTTGCATGATACTGGGTGTTGAAACAATGGAATAGTGACACGTGTTGAGCTGGAGTGTGGTGGCCATTTTTGTTTTTAGTGTGTTGGGGCCCTTTTCTATCTATCATGTACGGAGGGGAGGAAGGACCACAGTGGGCAAAACGTCTTTTTACCTATAAATGGGACTTATTGGTTCAAAAACTTTTTGACAGGACCTAAGCTACCACCAAATATGTAAACAGGACTTTTTGGTAATTAACTCATTGTTATATTAATTATTTTAATATTTTTTTTTAATCTTTATTAGTTATTTTAATTAAAAATTTGCATATGGAAAACAAAAATGAGAAGGAATGACTAATATAAAAAGAATAAATAACAAATTTTTTGCATTCTTTGACATAAGCTTCTAGTGCGTTTAAATGTGACTATTTATTTATTAATTATTTTAACTAAAAATTTGCATCTAGAAAAGAAAAAAGAGAAGAACGACTAAAAAGAAAAGAATAAATGACGAATTTTTTGCTTTCTTTGGCAGAAGTTTCTAGAGCTTTCTTAAAATTTGTTTAAAATATAAATTATTCTCATAATTTTAAAAATTACGTCCAACCTTTTTAACTTTCTAATCGCATAATAAATTATTCCTTTATTAATAAATTATTAAATCAATTAATAATTTTTAATGATATCGAAAATATATTTTAATTAACAATTCAAGTAAATTTAGTATTGTATAGGAGAGCAGTTATAAATTTTATTTTTTTTGTTAATTGGGTTAAATAAAAATTTTTAACAATGGGGTATTCGTAATTTTTAAAACTATAGGGACAATTCATATCATATACAATTCTTAGAGGATATATTTGTAATTTATCCTATATGTAAAGGTAAATTACATTCACTTCTATGAAGTTTTAAAAAATACGGTCAATATTATATTTTTAGCATAATTATATTTACTTCTCTTAAGATTTTAATTTATATAACAATTAGATTATTTTTCATTAATAATTTGTTAGTTGCAAAAATGAAAAAATGATGATGTCATTTTTTTTTCAACTAATCTAATGAAAAACATGTAAATGATACCTTTTTTATGGAAGTAGTGTCTAATGTTTGTTATGTAAGTCTTGTCGAATGTTATTTCGTGCCCAGTTGGAATGAGATGAAAAAATTTATTTTTTTTATATACTACTTTCATTTTGGGAAAAAAATTATATTTGAAATGATAGTTGATTTTTTTATTTTTTTTGATAATTGACTATATGGTTGTGAAAATAATCAAATAATTCAGATTTAAATGTGACTATTTATTTTATTAGTTATTTTAATTAAAAATTTTCATCTGAAAAAAAAAATGAGAAGGAACGACTAATATAAAAAGAATAAATAACGAATTTTTTGCTTTCTTCGACAGAAGCTTCTAGTGCTTTTAAAATGTGACTATTTATTTATTAATTATTTTAACATACATATATATATATATATATATATATGTTTATCTTTATTAATTATTGTAACTAAAATTTGCATCTAGAAAAGAAAAAAGAGAAGGAACGACTAAAAAGAAAAGAATAAATGCCGAATTTTTTGCTTTCTTTGGTAGAAGTTTCTAGTGCTTTCTTAAAGTTTATTTAAAATATAAATTATTCTTATAATTTTAAAAATTACATCCAACCTCTTCAACTTTCTACTCGCATAATAAATTATTCCTTTATTAATAAATTATTAAATCAATTAATAATTTTTAATGATGTCGAAAATATATTTAAATTAACAATTCAAGTAAATTTATTATTGTATAGAAGAGAAGTTATAAATTTTATTTTTTCTGTGAATTATGTTAAATAAAATTTTTTAGCAATGGGGTATTTGTAATTTTTAAAACTACAGGGACAATTCAAATCATATACAAATGTTAGAGGGTATTTTTGTAATTTACCCTATGAGTAAAGGTAAATTACATTCACTTTTATGATGTTTTAAAAAATACAGTCAATTTTATATTTTTAATATAATTATATAGACTTTTCATTAATAATTTATTAGTTGTATAAATGAAAAAACGATGTTCTCATTTTTTTTCAACTAATCTAATGAAAAATATGTAAATGATACCTTTTATATGTAAGTAATGTCTAATGTTTCTTATGTAAGTCTTGTCTAATGTCACTTGGTTCCCGTTTGGAATGAGATGAAAAAATTTGTTTTTTTTTTATACTATTTTCGTTTTGTGAAAAAAATTATATTTGAAATGATAAATGACTTTTTTGTTTTTTTGATAATTGACTAGATGGTTGTGAAAATAATCAAATAATTCTGATTTAAATCTGACTATTTATTTTATTAATTGTTTTAATATTTTTTATTTTTTTTATGTTTATTAGTTATTTTAATTAAAAATTTGCATCTGGAAAAGAAAAATGAGAAGGAACGACCAATATGAAAGAAATAAATAACCATTTTTTTGTTTTCTTTGACAGAAGCTTTTAGTGCTTTTAAATGTGACTTATTTTATTAGTTATTTTAATATATATATATATATATATATATTTATCTTTATTAATTATTTTAACTTAAAATTTGCTTCTAGAAAAGAAAAAGGAGAAGGAACGACTAAAAAGAAAAGAATAAATGACATTTTTTTTGCTTTCTTTGGCAAAAGTTGCTAGTGGTTTCTTAAAATTTGTTTAAAATATAAATTATTCTTATAATTTTAAAAATTACATACAACCTCTTTAACTTCTAATCGCATAAAAATTTATTCCTTTATTAATAAATTATTAAATCAATTAATAATTGTTAATGATGTCGAAAATATATTTTAATTAAAAATTCAAGTAAATTTATTATTGTATAGGAGAGTAGTTATAAATTTTATTTTTTCTGTTAATTATGTTAAATAAATTTTTTTAATAATGAGGTATTTGTAATTTTTAAAACTACAGGGACAATTCATATCATGTACAAATCTTAGAGGGTATATTTGTAATTTACCCTATAAGTAAAGGTAAATTACATTCACTTTTATGAAGTTTTAAAAAATACAGTCAATTTTATATTTTTAATATAATTATACTGACTTCTCTTAAGATTTTAATTCATATAATAATTAGATTATTTTTCATTAATAATTTGTTAGTTGTATAAATGAAAAAATGATAGTGTCATTTATTTTCAACTAATCTAATGAAAAACATGCAAATGATACCTTTTATATTTAAGTAATGTCTAACGTTTCTTATGTAAGTCATGTCCAATGTTACCTAGTGCCCGATTGGAATGAGATGAAAAAATTTGTTTTTTTTATATACTATTTTCGTTTTGGGAAAAAAAATTTATTTGAAATGGAGGGTATTTTTTTAATTTTTTTGATAATTGACTAGATGGTTGTGAAAAAAACCAAATAATTATGATTTAAATGTGACTATTTATTTTATTAATTATTTTTATTATTTTTATTTTTTTATCTTTATTAGTTATTTTAATTAAAAATGTGCAACTGAAAAAGAAAAAGGAGAAGGAATAACTAATAAGAAAAGAATAAGTGAAGAATTTTTTTCTTTCTTCGACAGAAGCTTCTAGTGCTTTTAAATATGACTATTTATTTTATTAATTATTTGCATATATATATATATATATGTATATTTATCTTTATTAATTATTTTTCCTTAAAATTTGCATCTAGAAAAGAAAAAGGAGAAGGAACGATTAAGAAGAAAAGAATAAATGATGAATTTTTTGCTTTCTTTGGCAGAAGCTTCTAGTGCTTTCTTAAAATTTGTTTAAAATATAAATTATTCTTATAATTTTAAAAATTACATCCAACCTTTTTAACTTTCTAATCGCATAATAAATTATTCCTTTATTAATACATTATTAAATCAATTAATAATTTTTAACATTCAAGTAAATTTATTATTGTATAGGAGAGCAGTTATAAATTTTATTTTTTCTGTTAATTATGTTAAATAAAAAATTTGAACAATGGGGATACTTGTAATTTTTAAAAACACAAGGACAATTCATATCATATACAAATCTTAGAGGGTATATTTGTAATTTACCTTATAAGTAAAGGTAAATTACATTCACTTTTATGAAGTTTCAAAAAATACAGCCAATTTTATATTTTTAATATAATTATGTTGACTTCTGTTAAGATTTTAATTTATATAACAATTAGATTGTTAAAAAAATAATTAGATTGTTTTTTATTCATAATTTATTAGCTATATAAATGAAAAAATGATGTTGTTATTTATTTTTAACTAATCTAATGAAGATACGTAAATGATACCTTTTATATGTAAGTAATGTCTAATGTTTCTTATGTAAGTCTTGTCCAATGTTACTTGGTGCCCGTTTGGATTGAGATGAATTTTTTTTTTTTTTATATATATACTATTTTGGTTTTGGTGAAAAAATTATATTTAAAATGATAGTTGATCTTTTTTTTTTTTTTTGATAATTGACTAGATGGTTGTGAAAAAAAAAAATCAAATAATTAAGATTTAAATGTGACTATTTTATTTCTTAATTATTTTAATATTGTTTTTTATCTTTATTAGTTATTTTAATTAAAAATTTGCATCTAGAAAAGGAAAAGGAGAAGGACCGACTAATAAGAAAAGAATAAATGACAAATTTTTTTCTTTCTTTGACTGAAGCTTCTAGTGCTTTTAAATGTGACTGTTTATTTTATTAATTATTTTAATATAGTTATATATTTTTAATCTTTATTAATTATTTTAACTAAAAATTTGCAGCTAGAAAAGAAAAAGGAGAAGGAACGACTAAGAAGAAAATAATAAATGACGAGTTTTTTGCTATCTATGGCAAAAGCTTCTAGTGCTTTCTTAAAATTTGTTTAAAATATAAATTATTTTTATAATTTTAAAAACTACATCCAACCTCTTTAACTTTCTAATCACATAATAAATTATTCCTTTATCAATAAATTATTAAATCAATTTATAATTTTTAATGATGTCAAAAATATATTTTAATTAACAATTCAAGTAAATTTATTATTGTATAGGAGAGTAGTTATAAATTTTATTTTTTCTGTTAATTATGTTAAATAAAATTTTTTAACAATGGGGTATTTATAATTTTTAAAACTACAGTAACAATTCATATCATATACAAATCTTAGAAGGTATATTTGTAATCTACCCTATAAGTAAAGGTAAATTACATTCACTTTTATGAAGTTTTAAAGAATACAGTCAATTTATATTTTTAATATAATTATATTGGCTTCTTTTAAGATTTTAATTTATATAACAATTAGATTGTTTTTCATTAATAATATGTTAGTTGTATAAATGAAAAAAATGATGTTGTCATTTATTTTCAACTAAAATGTATATTTATCTTTGTTTATTTCATTGTCTACCTACCATCTGTATTAGTTTCAGTCGCTTTAGTCGTACGAAAAAAGGGATTTCAATGTAATTCTATTAAAAGTGTAAGACTAATTGTATTTTCTTCAAATCTCAAGATAGGTAAGTGTAATTTACTCTATATCACTTTTCATTCATAATTTGATTTAAATTTTATTTTTAATCTCTATTGTTTTAAGGATGAAGCACCAATAAATCCTAAAATGTGATCTTGTAAACTGTTTAATCTTCCATTTTTTTCTTATGAATCCAAAGGTCCTATTAAAGTGAAAATTATACAAAAGGGTAGTCACTTACAGGCTTGAGTTTAGTTTTTTAAGGATAAAAGTGGATTTCTTCAAATGTAAAATTACATATTTGGATAATCTGCACTATTGAGATTTTGGATTTTCCCTCCTCATGAAACAAATCTCGCATTACGAATAAAAACGTAACACTCCAATGTAACATACTCTAATAGCGTAACACTCCAATGCAACATATTAAAAAACTCCTTGATATATTTTTCCCAAACATAACAACGTAATACTTCAAAAAAAATTCTTAGTGTAATTTTCCCAGACGTAACAACGTAACACTCCAAAAAAATCCTTAGTCCATTTTTCTCAAACATAACACTCCAATATAACACACAAAAAAAACTCATTAATGTACTTTTTCTAAATATAACACTCCAATCAATGTAATCCCAAATGTAACCCTCCAATGTAACATACTCTAATGTAACACACAAAAATATACTAAAAACTATTTAATGTACTTTTTTCAAACATAACACTCACAGTTGGAAAATTATACATTTACCCAAAGTATACTAACGAATTTTTGTACTCTTTTTGAAATGATTTGAAGAATCTCACATCCTTTTTTTGGAGTGTTATATTAGAATGTTACTGTAGACACCCCATTTTTGACCGTCCTCAAGACTTGGACGTCACCGTTTGAACACCCGGTGATCATCCATGTTTGTGTTCGTTTGGAGTTCCCGGAGGTCTCGGCTACGTGCCTTGCCTCAGGATCTCCGAACTCGACCGTTTTGTGTCTGGTTTTGCACCAAACACTTGTGTTTTGCCTTGGAAGGACAGGGGATGCCTTGTGAGGTCTCCCCACACATCACCGGCCGTGACTTGAGGCCACCGGCTGCTGTTTGTGCCCATCGGCCATATATTTGGCCGACCGGCCATCAATTTTGTCAAAATGGCAATTTTAAGCAGCCGACTACTGTTCATCTGCTTTTGCAGATATTTTAGGATAGCTGTGTGGCATTTTGTTCCCCTCCATACACGTGTATGGAGGGATGCTCCTCTTATAAGCTTGTTGAACAAGCTTTACAAGATGGTTTGCATATAAGAGGAGGGCTCTTCTCTTGGCTTGAAGGTTAGAGAATTTTATGAGAAAAACACAGAGGAGAGCTCTGGTTCTAGGGTTAGAAAGTTGTAACTATTCTATCTCTCTTTTTCTCTCTTTTATGTTCTAGGTGCTTTTGTCCATACTATTGCACATAAACACCTAGTCTTTCACCTTTCCTTGGCTTTTGAAGGACCAGAGGTTTGTTCTTAGTGTTCTTGGCTGGATTTGAGATTGAAGGAGCAACAAGATCACCATTGTTGAAGAAAGGCTTCAAGGGTAAGAAACTAGTCATTTTTATCCCATTTTTGCATCCTACTTTTGACCATCTTGTAACTGTTTTTGTGTTTAGTGTATAATACAAAAAAGTTCTGTTTTTAAGCCCTCTTAATAGTTTATTTAGAGTGTTTTGTGGTTTGGAGGTGTTAGACCCCTCCTAAGCCTTGAGAGGCCTCATTTTGTGCCATTGTTGGTGAGCTTCGAGACTTTGGTGCTTGGGCCTCCTCACCACTGAAATCTTGAGGGATTTTAGTGGTAAGGATGGTGCCTTAAAGTCTCAAGAAGGAGAGGGCCACCCCCTCTCCTTGTTGTCCTTGAAAAGGACCAATTTTAGCCTCTTGAGGGAGCATCATGCTTGAGTGCTTGTTGACCATGCCATGGCTGTATTTTATGCTTATATTGCCATAAAATAACATTGTATTAAGTTGGTTTTGGTGCACCATGCATGCTTAGCATACCTACCATGTAATGCCACTTTGATGCCTTAATATGCCTTAGGTTGTAAGCCCTTATTCTAGCATGTTTTAGGCTTGGTCTTGTGAAGCTTTTATGCTTATTTCACCATGTTTAAGGTTTGTCCATAGCTATTTGGGTCGATCTTGGCATGCTTTGTGTGGCCCCTTTGCATTTTGGTTTGTTGGCCTTAAGTGTATAAGTGTGTAGCTTGCATTACTTGCTTCGGTTTAAGTGGTTTGGCACCATTTGTAACATCATTTTAGCCCCTTTGATGTGCTTGTATGCTTGCCTTAGGCACCTCTTTAATGCTTTGAAGGCTTGTGTTGTATGCTCCATGTTTTGGCCATTGTGCGTGCTTTTGAATTTGAGCCACTTAGATGCCATCTAAGGGTCCCTTTTGCATGGTCAAGGACTGCCTTGAACCTATTTTAAGCCTTCTTGGCCTTACGAGGCTTGGTTGGTTTAGCCATGGTTTAAGCCTCTTTGACTTGCTTCAGGTACTTGAACCATTTGCATGCTAATGTTTGCTTTATTTGAGTTGGTTTGACACCATATTCTAACATGATTTTCAGAGCTTGTGTTGCATGCTAATTATCCATGTTATACTCCTTTCAAGTGTGCTTGAGAGTTACTTGCTTAATGCTTAGATTTGTGTCTTAACATGTGCATGTGTGTATGTGTGTTTAGCCCTCATATTTGAGCATTTTGGCCACTGTTTTGGGCCTAATTAGAGCTGCCTAATTCATGTTTAAGTCCATCCCTTCATTGGTTGCATATGCTCCTTGTGTGTTGTAGCATATTGGTAAGTTGTTGCATGTTGGAATTTGCATGATTGAATGAAGTCACATGCTTGTTTGCATGCTTGAACATCCACATTACATCTTGCATGCTTGTTGGTTAACATTGATGCTTCATGTCTTGTATGCTTGTTAGCTTGTATGCTTATTTGCATGGCCATGGTTGCATATTAGTCAATGTGCCTAGGATTGCATTGCATCAATGTGCATGCTTGGCCTCTTGAAGTGAGTGTGATAGAGGTTGGCCATTTTATGTGATTATGTGCATTGCATTCATTTGAAATTGAAATGTGCACACTTGGTTTTTGGGCCATCATGCATCGAAATGCTTGATTGGTGGTCCGAAAACCAAGGACCATGTCCCTTTGAGTTCTACACATGATAAGGGGCTTGTTTGGTGCATATATTGCTTGAATTACATTGCCATGCAAGTTCTGTCCTCTGCTGCTGTAAGTTGCAGGTTCTGCAGGCAGTTTTGGCCGACCGGCATAATATAGTGCCGACCGGCCATCTATTGGTGGCCGATGGATGCATCTTGTGCCGATGACCACACGTCACTGCCGGTGGTAATTCTACCCAGCCGGTGGTATTCCCCAGTGTCCAGGGAAGCAATGCAGAGACTTTGGCAGTCCTCAGAGGAGCAGAGCAGGGAAAACAGAGGCAGTCTATGCATGGCAGTGCGCTTCCGAGCAGGACCCGAGCATGCATTGCACCAGACTCTCCTCCCGAGGCGGTTTACTGTTTTTCCTAGCTTAGTTAGTTTGTTAACTAATTAGGTAATTTGTAATAATTAATTAGCTCGTAGTTAATTAATTTGTATTATTCTTTTGGTCCCTCCGGGCGAGGGCGAATCTGTAATAAGTGTGGGTGCGTGTGTGTGCATGTCTTCCAATCCCTACTTCTTTCTTCTCTTTTATTTGCCCGCTTATGATGGTAGATTAGGGCATGTTTAAATTAGCATACCTTATGCTATGCATGCGTGCATCCATGCATTTGTTTACATGCACCGGGCTCGGTACATCATGCTAACTGCATTTGTACTTCAATTCCAAATTGAATACGTGCATCAATTGATTGCATTCCATATGCCATGTTTAGGATAGCCGAGCCTACCCTAATTGCATCCTGTATGTGTTGCATTAGTCAAACTTAACATGAACTAGGACCATGCATGTTTGCTAACTAGTTTATTGTTGTGGCACGGAGTACGATGTAAGTATTTTCATGTTTTAGCATACCGCATGTGTGTGAATGCTATCATGACAGCATGTTTACCACGTGGCTAGTTGCTTATGTGATGAACTGTTTGAATGCCTGTGGGTGAAGGTTGGATTGTCTGAGTTGGAAAAACTCGTTGAAATCCGTATTTTAGCCTACTTGCAGGTAGCAAAATCCAAAGTGTTTTTCGAGACAAACGGATATGCAATGTTTATTTCCAAATTAGACGATCTAGTCTATACTTGTTTGCTGTGCGCATAACATAGTAATTCTAGGCTAATAACTGGAATAAGAACACATAACGTTTTCAAAATCAGATATCACGGTTAGTAGAGGCCGGTCTTCGGACCGGGCGAGAGGGGGTGCTCATAGCTGACCTTCCCTAATCGTACCCAAGCTCCCGAGCCGAGGCAACTTTGGTGATGACGGACACGTGGCCTTTGGCACCGAGTCAGGGTTTCCTAAATTTCCCCATTAAAAAATATTTAGGTGGCGACTCTGTATCTGGCAAAGCAGTCTATGTTTGGCACTTCTTTTCTAAAAATTCGTTTTTCTCAAAACAATTTGCCGGATTTGGACTCTTTGGTTCAGATTACGAACCGTGACTATTTGAGTCCGAACTGTAGTAGACCCGCAAAACGAACAGAACGGGAGTCATCCTCCCGGGGCGTTCGGGGACGTCTACAGTTACATTTAAGAACACTAAAAAAAAAAAATTGTGTTACATTGGAGTATTACATTAACAAGTTTTTTTTGAGTGTTATTGTAACGCCCCCAAATTTATTAACATAAGAAGAGTCCAAGATTTCCTCATATCTATACATCTATCACAAATATATTATCCATCTCCTTACAATAATATCAATTCCAAGACTTGTATTCATTAAATTTTGAAGAGTTAACAAAAGTGCAACAAATGGAAATATACATTCACCATTTCTAAAATATGAATCTATAGCATGTGATACCACTAATCTAAAACAGATAAATGTCCTCAAGGATACACGTTCCAAGGGTTATGCCCAGTTACACAAAAATGGTTGTCGAAACCCATACATGTAAGACCCTCGGCTTGACAAAAATAACAATAGAAAATAAAAGAGCCACATGCTCTCAAAACACATTCTACACCCTCAATTCGGCGGAATCACCACATCTTTTCCTGCACAAAATTCACTAGGGTGAGCACAACGCCCAGTAGGAAGATCTTAAACAAAGTATATACATTTTATACAATCTCATGAGACGAATGCAAATGTCATGTCATGCTCAGATATATTTCTCTTTTTTTTTTAAAAAAGGAGAATCTTGTGCACAATGCCTATTTGAAAACACAGTGTTCGAACAATTTCAATATAATTTCAAAGGAGGTAAATACGACTTAAGTAATCCCTAGGCTGGTATTGGCAAGTAGGCATATCAAGCATTACCAAATCCCCATTTTACCGGTCTCTCACCAAAAGGCACGTGGTACCTCCTTCGTTCGTATTTTTTTGGTCTTTTACCATGGATACTGTCACGACCCAAACCCGCCCCTATGGGTTTAGCACCGTAACCGGCCAGTAATCCGTGATTACCGAAGGCCTGCTTAACGGTAAGACAGTATTACAGAGTACAGGGGCATGGCGGAAGCCAAAACAGTAAATAAACAATGTCCAATGAGCTGTGACAGTCTGTATGCAAAAAGACTTTTCATACGTATATACAATCAGTGCAAAACAGTATGTACCACATTTACAATCATTCGGAACAGGGACCTAATCCTGATTAAATAGTACAGTAACAGTCTATACAGATAACAAAAGAGACATGGAGACAGACGGGGGAAATTAAAACACCCCTAAGCCATAGCTTGACAGGCTCGGAACCTCGTAGTGAGACATAGTGGTTGGCTTGACAAAAAGGGGAGCCTAACCCAGGCTCCTAGCTCCAGTCTGGTGCCTGAACACCTACATATATATATAAACAGTGAGCTAAAGCCCAGTGAATAACATAATGCGTAAGGAGGTTAAGAATGAATGTCCTTACAGTAATGAAAACAGTTCATTGATTCAGTAAATCAGTCATTCAGTCATGCAGTCATATATGGTACATCCATTAGCATAGCAGTACAGTAAACAGTAGGTCTTAAAAGACTGAACAGTCAATGATGGCCATCATAACAGTAAACAGAAGTTCCAAGATAGGAACTGACAGAGATCTCTGCAACAGTAACAGTAACAGTAGTTGCTAAGGATGCCATAATACAGTTCAGAATAGAGGACATACATTCGTTCAGTTAACAGTAACAATTCAGAAAGCAGTACAGTTTAACCATTCAGAAGATATTCATATTTGAACATATCTTTACACAGTTGTTACTCACAGAGTTCTGGGCTACAGTTAAGCTAGAGCGCGTCTCCAGATGCCAACCCTACACAGTTTACAGGATGAACACACACTAAGTTCACATTCGGGAATCAAAGACTTAGTCCCTACTTAGACTCGGTGTGGTTCTACATCTATATCCTCATTAAGATGCCTTAAACTAGGCCTAAGAATGCCTAGGATGGAATGAGGATGCAAAGATGCACTTTAAAACATTTTTTTTCAGAATTTTCAGAAAATAGGGGATCCGTTGGAGCGCAGGTTACCCCGCTCAAGCGTAAAGGCAAACAAAATACTCCGCTCGAGCGCGAGTTACTTCGCTCGAGCGGAATGTAAAACATGCCAAAAAGTACTGGATGTGTGAAAATCACGCTCGATAGGTGCTCGATAGTCGCTTGAGCGTGAGACACAAGGTCCCGCTCGAGCGTCCAATACCCCGCTCGAGTAGTCTGCAAAACAGTGCAAAGTGCTGGGAGCACGAATTCCACGCTCAAGCGCCAGTAACCCCACTCGAGCGTGAGTTCAAAATCTGGTATTCCCAGATTTGAACCCCAAGCTCAAAATCAACTTCAAATGAATCAAATTCGATTCCTTTGGGCCCATTTCCTGGAAAACACTTGCAAATACATAGTATGACATGATTTAAAGCTCAATTTGTAAAATTAAGGCCCAAAGGTAGTTCAAATAAATCCAAATTCAAACCAATTTTCATGAACATGAAGAACATGCAAACATGCATAAATTTAACCAATTCAAAGCTTCAAACTCTTGCTCTAATGAGCCAATTCTTTCACAAACATGATGACAACATGGACTAGAACTCTAATATGATCATGCATGTGAGGAATTTATAAATTACAACCCCAAAACTTCCAATTATATACATGCATGCATGATCTCTGCTCTAACTCAACGATTTGGCACCAAATCTAGAGTCTACCCTCAAATGGACCATGAACCATGCAAAAACAATACACAAATACATCAAAGAGGGTTGAAATCCTTACTTAGATCTTCAATAACAAGTGTAGAAGTTCAATTTGGCAAATCTCCTACAATTTCTTCAAGTCTTTCAAGCCAATCCTCTAGATGAACAATCTTCTCTCAAACCTCACTCTCTCTAGTCAGTTGTTCTCAAGAAAATAGGCTGATGAAATGTTTTGTTTGAGTGTACTAAGGCTCACATATGTCTAGGTAGTGGGCCACTAGAGTGGCAAAATGGTAATTTAAGCCAACAATGCAATTTAGCTTATTCTAATCTAATTTAATCATACCAAATCAATATTCAATTAATTATGCCATGAAATCACATGAATTATAATCAACACATATCACTAATCAGTTTCAGATTTGGCCGCCGATAAGGCTTTCAATTTGCAGTTTAACATAAAACATGAACAGATAATTAAACAATCAAACAGATAGACATGCATTTAAACTAGTACATTCAATCAGTCAATTCGGTATTTCAGTTGATTCAATTACTTATCATAATCAGTCTCAGTTTAGCAGTAATCAGTGGTTAATCGGTAAACAGTGGTGAAGGTTGTTACAGATACTCAAGCCAACTTAACTAATATCGAACTACACCCCATATCCGGACTTACCAACGTATTTACTCAAAACAAATCAAATGATCTTGTTTTATTAAAACAACTCTTCCCTCAAAGCATAATTTTCTTCCAATGCAATATGAAATCAAATCCAACAATAATGTAATGGAATGTTATTGCAATATGTCTCCAAGCATTTTAATATTTCCATTTTTTATTTAATCAACACAATCTTCCATTATGATAAAAGAATACCAATTTTCAATTCCACCACACAAATCCCCCATTGTGATCAAAATACCCACATTTACTATTCAATGTGTTTCCATTATACATATTTTGAGAGTTAAACATTAATCTCATAACATGCGCCTTCACTGCATGATAATCATCAATTTCAATTTGTCATTTCAAGACCAAGCAATAACAACATGCTCAACGACAAACTTCAAAGAAACTCAACTCTTTCTTTTGCCATGGATTTTCTCATTTACATGCAAACATAGAATTCTTCAATCATATATGCCTCAAATCGATTTATCAAGCATAGATTTAACGCCCAGAAAATAATGCGATAATCCATCCACAATATCCAATATATGACAACAACAATAATAAGGTTATCTTCCATTAATTCAATATGATATACAAAAGAGAAGCATATACATCATACACTCATAAAGTCTAACCCTAAATCTATAGCATATGTTTCCAAATAAAGGAGAAGAAGGAAGATAAACAGATAAAAGTGCCCTAAAGGCTTACATATTTCCAAGATCATGCTTGGTTACAACAAAACGAGTCATTAGCTCAAAACAAGTAAAGCCCTAGGCTTAAAAGAAAGCAAATGCAAAATAAATAGAAATTAAGCCTTTAGCTCCACAATCCTTCCAAGCTAAGTCCTTGGCGGAAGCATATCACCAGCACCTGAAAATGTTTTTTCCAAGTAGGGTGAGCCAAAGCCCAGCAGAAACAATCTATCACAATATATAAATCTTAACAAGGATATAAGTTTGGTATGCATATACAATGCCTATAATAAATCATTCATGGTGTTACAAGATCATAATATGCCAAGTTTTACATCTCAAGCCATTTTATTCTTAAGTCATTTCATGACAATTCATTTCACCTCAATCCATGAGTTAAATCCATTGTTACCCAGACAACCCAACTGAGTTTACAACTCAGCGGTTCTCTAACCAACGCAATCATCACATAAACACTTCAATTTGTCATTTTACGAAAATTTCGTCCACGGGATTTGGCACCCGTGTATATACGCGCGGTTTTCGGGACAAATTTTTTATAGGACAAATTTTTTTCTTTCTTTGACTGAAGCTTCTAGTGCTTTTAAATGTGACTGTTTATTTTATTAATTATTTTAATATAGTTATATATTTTTAATCTTTATTAATTATTTTAACTAAAAATTTGCAGCTAGAAAAGAAAAAGGAGAAGTAACCACTAAGAAAAAAATAATAAATGATGAGTTTTTGCTATCTTTGGCAAAAGCTTCTAGTGCTTTCTTAAAATTTGTTTAAAATATAAATTATTTTTATAATTTTAAAAATTACATCCAACCTCTTTAACTTTCTAATCGTATAATAAATTATTCCTTTATCAATAAATTATTAAATCAATTTATAATTTTTAATGATGTCAAAAATATTTTTTAATTAACAATTCAAGTAAATTTATTATTGTATAGGAGAGTAGTTATAAATTTTATTTTTTCTGTTAATTATGTTAAATAAAAAATTTTAACAATGGGGTATTTGTAATTTTTAAAACTACAATAACAATTCATATCATATACAAATCTTAGAAGGTATATTTGTAATCTACCCTATAAGTAAAGGTAAATTACATTCACTTTTATGAAGTTTTAAAGAATACCGTCAATTTATATTTTTAATATAATTATATTGGCTTCTTTTAAGATTTTAATTTATATAACAATTAGATTATTTTTCATTAATAATTGGTTAGTTGTATAAATGAAAAAAAATGATGTTGTCATTTATTTTCAACTAAAATGTATATTTATCTTTGTTTATTTCATTGTCTACCTACCATCTGTATTAGTTTCAGTCGCTTTAGTCGTACGAAAAAAGGGATTTCAATGTAATTCTATTAAAAGTGTAAGACTAATTATATTTTCTTTAAATTTCAAGAGAGGTAAGTGTAATTTACTCTAAATCACTTTTCATTCATAATTTGATTTAAATTTTATTTTTAATCTCTATTGTTTTAAGGATGAATCACCAATAAATCCTAAAATGTGATCTTGTAAACTGTTTAATCTTCCATTTTTTTCTTATGAATCCAAAGGTCCTATTAAAGTGAAAATTATACAAAAGGGTAGTCACTTACAGGTTTGAATTTAGTTTTTTAAGGATAAAAGTGGATTTCTTCAAATGTAAAATTACATATTTGGATAATCTGCACTATAGAGATTTTGGATTTTCCCTCCTCATGAAACAAATCCTGCTTTACGAATAAAAATGTAACACTCCAATGTATCACACTCTAATAGCGTAACACTCCAATGCAACATATTAAAAAACTCCTTGATATACTTTTCCCAAACGTAACAACGTAATACTTCAAAAAAAATTCTTAGTGTAATTTTCCCAGACGTAACAACGTAACACTCCAAAAAAATCCTTAGTACATTTTTCTCAAACGTAACACTCCAATATAACACACAAAAAAAACTCCTCAATGTACTTTTTCTAAATATAACACTCTAATCAATGTAATCCCAAACGTAACCCTCCAATGTAACACACTCTAATGTAACACACAAAAATATACTAAAAACTATTTAATGTACTTTTTTCAAATATAACACTCACAGTTGGAAAATTATACATTTACTCAAAGTATACTAACGAATTTTTGTACTCTTTTTGGAATGGTTTGAAGAATCTCACATCCTTTTTTTTGAAGTGTTATATTAGAATGTTACATTTAAGAACACTAAAAAAAAAAAATTGTGTTACATTGGAGTATTGCATTAAGAAGTTTTTTTCAAGTGTTATTGTAACGCCCCCAAATTTATTAACATAAGAAGAGTCCAAGATTTCCTCATATCTATACATCTATCACAAATATATTATCCATCTCCTTACAATAATATCAATTCCAAGACTTGTAGTCATTAAATTTTGAAGAGTTAACAAAAGTGCAACAAATGGAAATATACATTCACCATTTCTAAAATATGAATCTATAGCATGTGATACCACTAATCTAAAACAGATAAATGTCCTCAAGGATACAAGTTCCAAGGGTTATGCCCAGTTACACAAAAATGGTTGTCAAAACCCATACATGTAAGACCCTTGGCTTGACAAAAATAACAACAGAAAATAAAAGAGCCACATGCTCTCAAAACACATTCTACACCCTCAATTCGGCAGAATCACCACGTCTTTTCCTGCACAAAATCCACTAGGGTGAGCACAACGCCCAGTAGGAAGATCTTAAACAAAATATGTACATTTTATACAATTCCATGAGACGAATGCAAATGCCATGTCATGCTCAGATATATTTCTCTTTTTTTTTTTTTTAAAAAAAAAAGGAGAATCTTATGCACAATGCCCATTTGAAAACACAGTGTTCGAACAATTTCAATATAATTTCAAAGGAGGTAAATACGACTCAAGTAATCCCTAGGCTGGTGTTTGCAAGTAGGCATATCAAGCATTACCAAATCCCCATTTTACCTGTCTCTCACCAAAAGGCACGTGGTACCTCCTCCGTGCGTGTTTTTTTAGTCTTTCACCATGGATACTCAGGCCAACTTAACTAATATCGAATTACACCCCATATCCGGACTTACCAACGTATTTACTCAAAACAAATCAAATGATCTTGTTTTTATCAAAACAACTCTTCTCTCAAAGCATAATTTTCTTCCAATGCAATATGAAATCAAATCCAACAATAATGTAATGGAATGTTATTGCAATATGTCTCCAAGCATTTTAATATTTCCATTTTTTATTTAATCCACACAATCTTCCATTGTGATAAAAGAATACCAATTTTCAATTCCACCACACAAATCCCCCATTGTGATCAAAATACCCACATTTACTATTCAATGTGTTTCCATTATACATATTTTGAGAGTTAAACAATAATCTCATAACATGTGCCTTCACTGCATGATAATCATCAGTTTCAATTTGTCATTTCAAGACCAAGCAATAACACCATGCTCAACAACAAACTTCAAAGAAACTCAACTCTTTCTTTTGCCATGGATTTTCTCATTTACATGCAAACATAGAAATTCTTCAATCATATATGCCTCAAATCGCTTTATCAAGCATAGATTTAACGCCCATAAAATAATGCGATAATCCATCCACAATATCCAATATATGACAACAACAATAATAAGGTTATCTTCCATTAATTCAATATGATATACAAAAGAGAAGCATATGCATCATACATTCATAAAGCCTAACCCTAAATCTATAGCATATGTTTCCAAATAAAGGAGAAGAAGGAAGATAAACAGATAAAAGTGCCCTAAAGGCTTACATATTTCCAAGACCATGCTTGGTTACAACAAAACGAGTCATTAGCTCAAAACAAGTAAAGTCCTAGGCTTAAAAGAAAGCAAATGCAAAATAAATAGAAATTGAGCCTTCAGCTCCACAATCCTCCTAAGCTAAGTCCTTGGCGGAGGCATATCACCAGCACCTGAAAATGTTTTTCCCAAGTAGGGTGAGCCAAAGCCCAGCAGAAACAATCTATCACAATATATGAATCTTAACAAGGGTATAAGTTTGGTATGCATATACAATGCCTATAATAAATCATTCATGGTGTTACAAGATCATAATATGCCAAGTTTTACATCTCAAGCCATTTTATTCTTAAGTCATTTCATGACAATTCATTTTACCTCAATCCATGAGTTAAATCCATTGTTACCCAGACAACCCAACTGAGGTTACAACTCAGCAGTTCTCTAACCAACGCAATCATCACATAAACACTTCAATTTGTCATTTTACGAAAATTTCGTCCACGGGATTCGGCACCCATGTATATACGCGCGGTTTTCGGGACTTTCACACAGGACACATAGGCCAACTTAATTCAATATAGTCCATCTCCTTTCTTCTCCCAAACGTGGAGTACATCCCATTTCTCCTCCCAAACATCATACATATACAATGTATTAAAACACAGTCATATTCAATGACAACCGATAAGAGATTAGTTTCAATTCACCTAATCCTCATGCAATTTCTACAACAATCATAGCTATCTTCACCGATAGCCCAAAACAGAAATTTCTAAACAGATATACAATCTCCACAATAGATAAACTATCCATATTTCCATAGATGAGAGATAACAAATATCCAACTCCGCCATTTACATACACATCTATCCAATTTCACTTTCCCCATACTAATTTCATTATTTATACAAAATAATTATTTGAAACATTTTAGGGCAAAACCTCATTTTCTCCCCAAATCCAACCCATGTGTCAAAATCAACAAGTCTATTACAACACAACCTCATATCTATACCTATCATTATTTTCAACACCTTCATTTGAAAACCCCTTTTTTTATTTTAAACCAAAACCCTATGTTTGTCTAAAATCTTCCAAATCTCAACATTTTATATATACCACTGACAAATAACCAAGTTAAAAGTCATAAGAGAGTGTAGAAAGTCCATACCTCAAGCTCAGAAGAGAGAGAAGAAAGAAAAACCCAAAAGTTGACGGTAACGAAACAACGATTTGCTCAGATCAAAACAAAGCCCTTGACAAGCTCTACACTTAATCTCAAAGGAGCAAGATGAGGAGATGCTTCCACGTGAGTAGATCTAAAGATCTTTGAGCAAAAGGTGTTTTTTGGAGAGAGAGAGAGAGAGAGAGTCTCACGGCTTGGAGAAGGAAAAAGAGAAGAAAAGTAAAGAAAAGGTTAAGTGAGGGATCTATTTATAGTACTAGGTTAAAGTGAAATAAAGTCCCAAAGTCAACCCAAAAGAATAAGTCAAAACCCCCAAAAAATAAGGCCCAAAACCGGACTGAAAATCTAGAAAAAGTCGCAGGTGTCGACCCCTGTAACAGAGGTGTCGACCCTTAAGAAGAAAAGCTGAAACACTTGTGTTTGGCAGCAGGCAAGGTGTCAACACCTCCCAGCCTGGTGTTGACACTAAATTTCAGTAAGCAAACTCAGATTCTGCTGCACACAAGGGTCGACCCTTCCCAGACTGGTGTCGACCATTCAGGCCAACAACAAAAGGCAAGTGTCGGCACCTCCAAGGCTGGTGTCAACACTAAATTTCAGTACTTAATCCTAGAACACAGCAACAAGATGGTGTTGACCCTTCCAACACTGGTGTCGACACCTGGAGCAGAAAAAGACAAGGGAAAAGAAGGGAGTGTCGACACCAACAAGAATGGTATCGACCCCTAAAGCCAAAACCAACCAAGCAGAGGAAGGAACGACCATCACGACTATGGTTTCCCAGATTCAAAAGCAATAATGGATCACGTCTAAGCCTAGATCGCTACAATAGATTTCTTAAAATCACTATATTTCTCCAAAATCCCCAATATCTAGGGTTTCACCAAAACTAGGTTTTTACTCCATTTTCAAAAAAGTTTTGCCCAAACAACACATTTCCAAGACAACATCACTTGTACTCTAAAGATTTGAAAAAAAATGTTGAGAAACCCACTTCAAAATTTCCTTCGGAGATTATAACCCAAAAATAAAAAATTTTAACAAAGAATAGCTCCAAACAAGCATAGATTTGTAAAAAGGTATATATAACTCAAAGAAATCCTCACCTCAAGTTTTGGAGAAGAAAATAGAAGAAATCCCAAATTTGACGGTGTAGAAATCCGATCTCCACTGCACAAAACGAAGCCCTCGGTTAGCCCTCCAAAATTAATGAAGAATGTTGGGTCAAAATTCCAATGGATTGGAAGAAATCAAGAGTTTATAGTGGTACGTGGAGGTTTGTAGAGCGAAAGAAGTGGAAAAGATATTTTTAGAGAAAGAGAGAAGTGTTAAAAGTGAGATACACTCAGCCCAAGGAGAAAAAAAAAAAGGAAAAAAATTTGGACCCAGTACATTTCCATACGTACGGTACCTTCTCCGCACATGCGGCTCCCACCCCCGCATGTGTGGCCCCTTCTTCCCGCACCTTCCCTCCCTCGTGCAACTAAAGCAGTCTCACACCATCGAAGACACCCCTTACCGCACGTGCGGCCTCACCCCCGCACGTGCGGCCCGACTCCCGCACATGCGACCTAAGCCCCCACACATGCGGTTCTGCTACTCACCCGGAAAATTTTTGTTGGCTGAACTTGAGACAGCAAGAACTCAACCCTGGAACGAAATAAGGACAAAACAAAAAAATTATACGAGAAAGGTTTCAAGAACGGTGAACCCAAACGGTCGACGAGACCTTAGATTATTTCCTGACACTCCCAATACGAGTAAGATAAACACAATTGAAAGGAAAAGAGACGAGTTATGTACCCGGGCATCATAACCTCCCCACCTTAGGAAATTTCGTCCCCGAAATTGAGTTAAACCCCTTATTAACAAGTCCAAAGGGAAAACAACCCAACTATAACAACCCCGACCTGTGATTAACTGTTCAACCATGATTAAGAATGCCTAATAAATAATTAAGAGAGAATCCTACGTTAATCGCATGTGCATTGTGTTATATGTGCTTATATCTGTTTATTGTAGAAATATCTATCTATATTTCTGTTTCATTTTGCGAATTGAAGGACTTATCGGCATCTAATCACGAAATTGACTTGGTTTATGTGTTATTTGAAATTTTTAGAATTTTATGGTAAGTTTAATTAGAATTTGATTCAGAACCAAATAATTAGAATAAAATAATGCCCATTTGATTAGTGGTAAGCCTAGTTTAATTAAGCCCACTAACCAAGCCTATATAAGGCTTATACACACATTAGAACTCTCTTGGTTCATCATCTTTTTTAGGAGAAAAACATGAGAGAGAGAGAGAGAGAAGGAAAAAGTTGAGATCAAAGCTAGAGAAGGGAGATTAACTAGAAATTTTGGAGGAACTGACATGGAGACTTTGAGAATTGGTCATTTAGAGCCCAATTGAACACTTAAGGTAAGAATTCAAACCTTTAGGTTTGTACTTGAGTTGGTTAATACATGAATTTAAGAGAATTGAGCTAAGAGATGTAAGAAATAAGCTAAGGAAGTAGAATTGAGCCATATCAAGCATGCATGTACATATCATGGTATTTTGAAGTTGTTTACCCAAAAAATTTCACATGCATAACCTTACCTTGGCAATGTTTTGAGAATTCAACATGTTTTTGTACCAAACATCTCAATTGATCATGTTTTGGAAAGTTGAAGTTCATATCATTACATGCAAGTTATGTTCTGTAAGTTTTAAGTTTTGTTTTGTACAATTGGCAAAGCTTTTGAGCTTGATTTTGCGAAATGATTTGTAATTCATCATATACTATGAGTTTCTCAATGTTTTACTAAGTTTTGGCCCAAAAAGATGTGTTTTGAAGCTTTGAAATCAAGTTTTAAACTTGGGAAGCAAATCTGGAAATTTCAAAATTTGCACTCTCCGCTCGAACAGTGGAGTCTACGCTCGAGCGAAGAATTCGAGCTCCCAATACTTTTGCAAAGTTTCGGGGTTGGCTTGAGTGGCAGAACTTGTGCTCGAGCAACCACCCTTATATTTTTGACCCTCTGCTCGAGCGACTGAAGTTGAGCTTGAGCATAAAATGAGAGCTCCCAGAAGTTTTACAGATTTTGCAGACCACTCGAGCGACCGAAGTTACGCTCTAGCGGAGACCCTCTTTACTCAGTCTTTGGCTCGAGCGACTATCGAGCGGCCGTCAAGCGTGAAAATCATGCAACCAGTACTTTTGCAGACTTTACAGATCGCTCGAGCGACCGAAGTTGCGCTCGAGCAGACTGCCCTGTTTTTGAAAACTTGACTAAGTGTTTTAAGTTACATTTTGGCATCCTCATTGCATCCTAGGCATTCCTAAGTCCTAATTAAGACATAATAATGAGGATAAGGATTATAAACACACCAAGATAGAAAAGAAACAAGTTAAGTGTTTTCAGAATATGTGTTTCAATGTGTATCCACTATGTGTTTGTGTAGATCGCGCGCCTTAGCTGCTTGGTTTGTTTGATTCGTCTGATCTGCTATCGGAGCTATCTGTGAGTAATAATTTTGTAAAACTATGTTCAATGTTAAATATTTTCTAAACATTATGATATGATATGATTTGTTTCTTGAAATGCTATTTTGAGATTAAATTAATGATGGTCCAATTCTTTGAAATGTATTCGTGGCATCCTTAGCATCATATGATATGCGTCCCTTTATGGGTCATCGGAATACCTTTATAACCGTCCCTTTATGGGTCATCAAAAACGTCTCTGTGCACATGAGTCATCGGAATGCCTTTATGGCTGTCCCAATTATGGGTCATCGGATTTGTTAGCTCTAATAGATGTACCACGTATGATCATATGGATATGTGAACTCTGAACACGAATATAAATATGAATCTGTTTCTGAATCTGAATTCTGATTTCTGAATCTAGTATAGACATCATTTATTAAAACATTTACTTTGTTATTTATTGGGCTCCAGCTCATTGTATTATTTATGTATGTAGGTGAGCAGGCGCGTGACCAGGCCTAAGTTACTGCCTGGAGAGTTTTCTTGGTCAGCCAACCGTAGTGCCTTCCGAGGAGGTTCCTGTTTTGACGTGGTTAAGTTTTTGTGAACCATGTTAAAGATCTTTTTGTATTTCTTTTGTTAAGTTTGAACATGTCTTTTGTTTGTCTGTATATATAGATGGTGACGTGGGTATGACATTCTAAATTATGTAAATTAAGTTTTAAATTTTCGTCCCATGTATGTCTACACAGTTCTGTGGACATTATTTATTGTATTTGCTTTCACTAGCCCCTTTTATAGCGATCCCGGTTTTCTCTCCTTTGGTTGTTGTATTCCGGACTTAGGTTCCGTGGTGTTGGTTGTTGTATATATCTTGTTGTCATCCTTTAATTCTTCATATTCGAGTTTTGGAATGTGTTAGGCAGGTTTGTTACAGGTTGGTAGTGAGTTTAAACCAATAGTTGCTGCCCAGAATTTTGTTTCTTCGCTCGAGCGAGGCTTTTATTGCTCGAGCGAGCTCTGTGTTTTAGATCCTTCGTTCGAGCCAGGGTTCCTTCGCTCGAGCGAGAGTTGGGTGTTGTGTCTGGTGGCTCGAGCGAGAAGTCTTGCGCTCGAGCTTGCGTCTGCGTCTGGTTCTGGACCTGATGGTTGCGTTTCTTGGCTCGAGCGAGCAAAGACTATGTTTTGGGTTTCTTCGCTCGAGCGTGCTTCTGGGTTGCAGACCTGAAGCTTCGAATTGTTGGCTCGAGCGAGGTTTTCTACGCTCGAGCGAGGTTTCTTTGTGTCTGGTCGCTTGAGCGACCATTTCTTCGCTCGAGCGAGCCTCGAATATATCAGTTGGCAACAGCGGGATTACACTTCACTTTTTCATCTCTTTTATCTTCAAACCCTAGATCCGGCTGCTCCTTCTCTCTCTACATAACTTCTCTCTACAAATCCATCTAGTTCTAGTGGTCTCCTACCCTAGTTCCTTTGTATTAAGTGTAGAGCTTGGTGTGGGCTATCTTTTAATCCGAAAATTTATGGATTTGGAGCACTTCGAGTTTTCTTCATCAACTCTTTTGAGCATCTTCTCTTGAAGTAGGGATAACCTACTCTATTCTATGAGTTTTAACATAAATTTTAGTCATTTTGATTAGTTGGTGTTGTTTGATAATTTTGGGAAGAGTTAGGGTTTGTTGTGTAATTTATAAAATAGGGGTTTTCAATGTTTTGAGTCAAATATGTATTAGAGACTTGGAATTGGGGTTGTTTATGAATTATGAATGAAGTTTGGCCTTTGGGGCAACATTTGAAAATAGAGGGATTAAAGCCCTAATTTAATGTGATCAATTAATTTGAATAATTAATTTGGGGAATTGTGTAATTGAAGTGAAATTCATGAAATTGGAAAGTTGTGGGAGTAAATGGTGTAGTTGGATAATTTAATCACTCACCTATAAAAATGTCGATATTTTATCTGTTGATAAATTTATTATTTGTTTAGAGATAATTGCTTTGGGCTATCGGTAGAAGATAGTCTTGATTGTTGTAGAAATTGTATGATGATTAGGAACAACTGAAACTAATCACATTGAATATGTCATTGAATATGATTGTTGGAATAATACAGCAAATGTGTGTATTGATTGATCATTGTATATGATAAATGTTTAAATACATTGTGTATGTATATTGTTTGGGAGGAGATAGTGGATGTACTCCATGGTTTGAGAGGAGATAGGGGATGGATTCTCAAACCCGTTTGGGAGGAGATAGGGGATGGGCTCCACTGATACAGCAAATTTGTGTATCACTTGAAATATAGAAGTGTTGAAGTATGGAAGTGTTTTAGTATGAGTTATATTCTCATGTGAATTGTGAAGTATGGAAGTGTTTTAATATGAGCTATAGTCTCATTAAATTGTTTGGCCAGGTTCTGAGCCATAATTATGAATCGAAAATGTATAAGTGAAGGAAATTGAAATGAGAAATGAGTGTACTTGATGTTGAATTGAAAGGTATTGTAAGTTGGTTTATATGTGTTAACCATATATCAAATGCTATTGTTTTAGTTATTGCTCATACTTGGTTTAGTAGATTTCTACTGGGCATTGGCTCACCCTATATGGGACATCATTTTCAGGTTCAAATGATATGCCATCTCCAAGGACATAGCTTGGGAGGCTTAGAGGCTGAAGATCCCTTTTTGTTGTTTACCTTTTTTGTGTATTACATGTAAATTCAAGCCGAGGGCTAAATGTGTATGAGTTAGTACTCTCCTTTTTGTAACCAAGTGTTGGCTTGGAAAGTTGTAAGCTCGTAAGGCGTTTACTTTTGTTGTCAACATGTAATACTTTTGTGATAAATACTCTGATAAATAGATGTACAATTTATTCTCTTGAATATATATTGTCAATTCCTTGTATAATGAATGTATGAATTATGGGTCATTTTGAGGGCGTTACACTTTTGTTTGTGCTGTTCAGAGGCCTTGGTAATCCTAGGATTACTGGCCGGTTACGACGCTAAATTTATAGGGACGGATTTGGGCCGTGACACCAACAATAAAAGAACTCCAAGCGATAATAACTACACTTGAGAAAATGACGAATCAAAACAACCACAACTCACAATAGCCTGGAGATCTCTATCTCCACCAAAATTCACAACTATCATCATGGTCTCCATGTGCCTTAGCCACAATACTAATAACCAATGCAATAATCATAAGCATGAAGTTCAACAATATTTGCAAAATTCTTACAATAACTCTCATGCTTAAATCAACAACTATCATAATAACAAGTGTTTTAACAAATTAACACTTCATTCTCAAACACTAGAGAATATAACAATTTTAAACAACTAAGCATTTTCAAATAAATTTGGATACTTAGAGCGAACTTCCACCTCCCGTTCCCACGTTACTTCTTCAACTCCATGGTATCTCCACAACACCTTCACTAAAGGTATAGTTTTGCCCCTTAACATTTGTTCTTAGGCATCTAAAATTTGAACTGGGCGCTTTTCGTATCAGGCATTCTCGTCTACCTCCAAGTCAACCCAATCAAGTACATGTGAAGGGTCGGGTTCATACTTCCTAAGCATGGATACATGGAATACGTCATGAACACCCAAGAGTTGTGGCGGTAAAGCCAAGCGGTATACCACTTCCCCAATTCGCTCTAAAATCTCAAAAGGCCAATAAATCTCAGAGACAATTTTTCACTTTTTGCAAACCTCATCAAACCCGTTTTGGTGAGATTTTAAGAAACACATGGTTACCAACCTCGAATGATAGAGGTCGTCTTCTCTTGTCAGCATAACTCTTTTATCGACTTTTAGCAATAACTAACCTCTTTCGATTAAGAGCAACTTTCTCCGTCGTCTCTTGAACTAACTCCGGACCCAACAATGGTGCATCACCCACTTCGACACAACAAACTAGTGATCTACAAGGTTGGCCATACAAGGCCTCGAATGGTGCCATCCCAATACTTGCCTGATAACTATTGTGATAGGTGAATTCAATCAACGGTAGGTGCCTCTCCTAAGACCCCTTGAAATCAAGGACACAAGCTCTAAGCATGTCCTCAAAAATCTGGATAGTGCGCTCTGACTGCCCATCTGTTTGAGGATGATACACTGTGCTAAAGGTCAACTTAATTCCTAACGCCTCTTGAAGGCTTTGCCATAACCGGGTAGTGAAACAAGGATCTCTATCTGAAATAATGGTCACTGGAACCCTATGAAGTCGACTATATCACGAATGTACAACTCTGCCAAGTAATCAACTAAGTCACCGGTACGCATTGGAATGAAGTATGTGGACTTAGTTAATCTATGAACAACCACCCAAATGACATCATTACTCCGTTGTGTTCTCGGGAGCCTAACTACAAAATCCATGGTAACATGCTCTCATTTCTACTCGGATATAGGAATGGATTGCAACAAACCCGTTGGCTTTTAGTGCTCGGCCTTCACTTGCTGGCAAGTAAGGCATTTGGAAACAAATAAGGCGATATCTCGTTTCATACCCCTCCACCAAAATTGGCGACTAAGATCATGATACATTTTTGTGCCTCCCGGATGTACCGCAAGGCGCGAGTGATGAAATTCTCGAAGTACCTCATCCTTATAAGATTCTGGTACAAACAAACGGTCTAAGTACCTCATACTCAAGTCCGAGTGGAAGTTCAAACCCTTCTCTTCCTTCCTGTTGGAGATTCTCTCACAGATCGCCTCTACTTCAGAATTACTTTGTTGTGCCTCCATGACTTTACCAATCAAAGTGGGTTGTGCAATTACAGTAAACAAGGTAGCACCCTTGCTAGACTTACCCAAATGTAAATCGAATTCACTGATCTCACCCAATATACCCCATTCTCGAATGGCCATACATGCCACACTACTCACAGATTTTCGACTCAAGGCATCGACCACAACATTGGCCTTTCCCGGGTGATAGTGCAATTAGAAATCACAATCCTCCAAAAATTCCATCCACCTCCGTTGGCGTAAATTCAAGTCTTTTGGGGAAAACAAGTATTTTAAACTCTTATGATCGGAGAAAACATCAAACTTCTCACTATACAAATAATGCCTCCAAATCTTCAAGACAAAAATAATCGCAGCCAGTTCTAAATCATGGGTAGGGTAGTTCTTCTCATGGGGTTTTCAATTGTCGTGAGCCATAGGCCACAACCTTCCCTTCTTGCATCAACACACAACCAAGTCCCTCTCGGTACGCATCAGAATACACGGAATAACCCAAGCCCCTTTTGGAATTATCAAAATCGGTGCGGTAGTCAACCTAGTTTTAAGTTCTTGGAATGACTTCTCACAAGCCTCGTTCCATACAAATTTGATACCTTTCTTTGTCAATCTAGTCAAGGGTGCAGCTAGTCTAGAGAAGTCTCTTACAAAACGATGATAATACCCGACTAACCCTAGGAAACTCTAGATTTCAAATGTATTCTTAGGTTGTTCCCAATCTTGCACGACTTTTATTTTAGAAAAATCCATCGTTACCCCTTCTCCCAACACAACATGCCCCAAAAATTTTACTTCCGTCAACCAAAATTCGTATTTCTCAAATTTAGCATATAATTAGTGCACTCTAAGCAAGTCAAGCACCACCCACAAGTGTTCCTTATGTTCCTCTTCTAAGGTTGAATAAATCAAGATGTTGTCTACAAAGCGGTCTAGAAATTCTCGGGAAGGAAGCTGATGCATTGGTTAAACCGAAAGGCATTACTAAAAATTCGTAGTAGCCATAACGCGTACGAAATGTCATTTTCTGGATGTCCCCCTCTTTAACCCTCAACTGATGATACCTCGACCTCAAGTCTATTTTTGAAAAGCAACTAGACTCCTTAAGTTGGTCAAATAAGTCATCTATTTTGGGTAAAGGGTACTTGTTCTTGACGGTAACTCTATTCAATTTGCGGTAATCAATATACAACCGCAATGACCCATCCTTCTTCTTTGCAAAGAGAATCGGCACTCCCCAAAGTGATGTACTAGGGCAAATGAAACCCTTGTCTAAAAGTTATTGAAGTTAGATCTTTGACTCTTGCAATTCAGTGGGTGCGAATCAATAAGGTGTGATGGAAATTGGTGTCGTACCAAGCACTAAGTCAATGGAGAATTCAATCTCCCGATGAGGTGGCAACCCAGTAAGATCTTCAGGGAAAACATTAGGGTATTCACAAACTACCCTTGGTAAATCATTCTGAACCATGTTACCTTCATAAGCTAAGGAAATGGCAAAGAGGAAATTAAGCCCTCCCCGACCCTTAAGGTCAAACCACGGAGGAATCGAACCATCACTCCGATCACATAAAAAATAGAAGCAATCCCCAGTAGGTATACATACAGACACTCAATGACGTTGACAATCTATAGTAGCCCGGAAGTGTGATAACCAATCCATTCCCAAAATGATGTCGAAGGTATGCATGTCTAAAATGATAAAATCAAAAGAGAGTCGACGATGTGCGACCTCAATCTCGCAAGAGCGGCACACTCGCCCCAATGCCACTCTACACCCAACTAGTGACTCAACCCACAAAGAAGACCCCAACTGATCAATCTCTAACTCCAATGCAGAAGCAAAAGCAGTAGATATAAATGAATACAACGCGCCCATATCAATCAACATACTAGCGAACGAATTGAACACAACAAAATTACCTCTCATAATAGAGGATCTCGATAACTGCTCTGACGTTGTAATGGCATACATGCCCCCTGTGGCCTCTGATCAACCTGCTCATCTATCGGAGCATAGGCTTGCTCTATAGACTAAGCCGAGGTGGCTCCCTGATTGAATCGAGTGGTCTAAGCTAAATGAGCCTACTTGTGACTCTGAGTCTGCCTTGACCTTGTTGCGCCAGGTGCGCCTCCCAACTGCTAGCAAGCCCTCCTCATATGTCCTGATTGGCCACACTGAAAACAAGTAGGCCCTTGTCCCGTACTCTGGGATTGACTTTAAGATCGGTTAGGTGGTGGTGGTGGTAACATCTGCTGCTCTCTCCTTTTCTGTGGGCAAACACCGGCTTTGTAACCTTGCTTGGCATACTTGAAACAAGTAAAACCACCCTGGGCACTCTTTTCTAGGCCCGAGCTAGGCAATGGGATAGTGGATGTCACATTTGTATGCTTTAACCTAGTGGAGGGTGTATTGAATTTCTTTGTTCTCTTTTTAGGAGTCTTGGAGTTGCTGTGTCTTGGTTTTTGAGGAGTATAATTCAATTTAGACTTGTTGGTTTTATTTGTTCGTGCTTGTTCTTGTCAAAAAGTTCCTTGGGAACTTAGAAATTCTGTTCTGGGGTCGACACCAGCCTTTCTAAAGGTCGACCCTTACTTGTTGCTGAAATTTCTAGAAGTGTTGTTGGAATTTAGGGTCGACACCAACCTTGGTGGTGTCGATACCTGTCTCTTGTTGCTGTCCACAAAGGTCGACACCAGTCTGGGAAGGGTCGATCCTTCTATATTGCAGAATCTGGGGTTTGCTTGTTGAAATTTAGTGTCAACACCAGTCTGGGAGGTGTCAACACCTTGCCTGTTGCTAGTATTGTCTTTTCTTCCTGAAAGGTTGACACCACCACACCAGGGGTCGACCCCTGTGTGTTTATTTCCAGATTTATGAGTTTGAATGGGCCCTACCTTTGGAGGGATTTGGACTTATGCTTTTAATGACCTTAGGGCTACTTTTCTACTACTATAAATAGACTTAAAACATTTCTCTTCCATGATTTTCTTCTCCTCTTTCCTCTCAAATCGTGAGCCTCTCTTCTTCTCTCTCTAAACTCAACTTTTTCCCACTTAGATCCTTAGATCTACTCACCAAGAAATATCTTCTCACCTGGGTCCTTTGAGAAAGGTTGTAGAGCGCGTCAAAGGCTTTCTATTGATTTGAGAAGTTTGTGGTTTCGTTGACTTCGGGTTTTCCGAGTTTTTTTTTACTTTTTTGAGGTAGAGATACTTTTACCCTTGTATTTCTTTATTTTAAAGAGATTTTATGGTGTTGTTGGGACTTATGAACTAATTTGAAGTTATTGTTGGATTAAAGCCATGTTTTGCTTAAATAACCATTTTGCTTGACTTTTGCTGGAAATTTCTTAATTATTTTTTTTAAACATGTATATAAATGTTGTTAAAACCTATATCTATGATGAAGGAAAAAAACCCCCAAATTTGATAAAATCCTAAATTCTCAATTTGAGTAGAAAACACTAAATTGAATGGAATTTTCTTTTATTCATGATATATTGTGAATTATAAAGAGATATTGTGAATTATAAAGAGATGAAAGATGTAGATGTTGATATGGTAAAGGATATGTGGCTTGGATGTTATTTTCTTTGAATGTTGTGTTGTAATGTTGGATGCTTGTTGATGGAATAAAACGTGATTGAATTGTTAATTGTGCATGAGTCCGGGTAAGAGTCGGTTTTGGAAATGTGGTGTTGTGTTGATACCCGCACGGGGAGTTTAAAAGGTGCCCAAATGCCTTGTCTAGGCTTATCGCTAGACGAATGTGGGAAAAATATTTTTGGGAGTCCACAAAGTCCTGCCGTATTGTAGCCGACTGTAACGCCCCCAAAATAATACGATAAAACCAACTCATAAATGGAAGAATAATAGAAATAAGATGCTTTCACTCATTAGAATTCGTTTATAAAAGTTAACACATGCGATATACATTCACAAATGCTCATCCTGAATCTACAACATGTGTTACAACGATAAGAGAATTGAAACTAAACAAATAGTCATATGCCCTATAGGCTTACATCTTTCCAAGCTAATGTTTGGTTACACAAAAGTGAGTCTAGCTCAATACAATTTAAGCCCTTGGTTATACAAAAGAATATAACAAATAGAAAAGTTCTTGCTCCCAAAAGTCCCTCCAAGCTATTGCCTCGGCAGAGGCATGTCACCAGCACCTGAAATGGTTTTCCTCAAATAGGGTGAGCTAAAACCCAGTAGAAACAATCTAACACAGTTTATCAAATTTAAGAAAGATATAAGTGTAATGTGCATATGAAATGCCGATGACAAAATATCCACATTTTATATAATCGTAAAGCACCAAAGTTCATATTTCAATTCATTTTCCTTCAATTCATTTCAAGTTTATTTATTTTTCTCAATTCACAAGTCAATTTCATTGTCTTTCAACAACCTAACTGAGACTACAACTCAGTGGTTTTCCAATTCAATACACTACCACACAAACACTTCAAATCTATCATTTTACGAAAATTTCGTCCGCAAGATCGACACTCATATATACACAAGATTTCAGGACTTTCACCCTGGACACTTCAGCCAACTTAATTTTAATGGAGTCCATCTCCTATCTCCTCCCAAACAATGGAATACATCCCTTTCTCCTCTCAAACATCATATATATACTATGTATTTAAAACATGGTCATATTCAATGACAGCCAATAATATATTAGTTTCAATTTACCTAATCATTATGCATTTTCTACAACAATCATAGCTATCATCCACCAATAGCCCAATACAGATATTTCTAAACAGATATACAATCTTCTCAAGACAGATAATTTATTCAATATTTTCAAAGGTGAGAGGTATGACATACTCAACTCCACCATCTATTTCAATACTCATCCAATTTCATATTTAAAACACTAATTTTTATTTATTTATACAAAATAAATATTATAATCATTTTAGGACAAACTCCCCATTTTCCAAATATCAACCCAAGTACCAAAATCAAAAATTTTGACACAATATAATCCCATATTCAAACTCCATACCCATTTATTTCACATTATCCAAAAACCCTTATTTTTATTTCACACCCAAACCCTAGGTTTGTTCAAACTACTCCCAAATCCCACCATTGTTATACAACGACAAATAACTAAGCTAAAAACCATATGAATGTGTAGAAAAATCCCTACCTCAAAGAGAGAAGGCAAGCCTAGCAAGAGTGAAACTTCAAAGATACCCAAATCCAACTCTATTCGGATCAAAATGGAGATCTTGAGATGGTTTACCTTTTTATCAAAGGGATTGGGGTAAAGAAATCACTAAAACTAGGTGAAAATGTAGAGAGAGAGTGTGTGTAGACACCCCATTTTTGACCGCCCTTAAGACTTGGACGCGACTGATGGTTTTAGAAGTTGTGCAGTGCAAAGGTTCAATTTCTTCGGCAAGAGGAGAGCCAAATCTCAACTTCATACCCCTTTTTGGACCAAAACAATCTTGATCAAAAGATTTTAGACCTTAAAAACCCTCTCTTTCAAAACGTTTTTGAAATAAAGTTTTTACGATGTTCCGAGGCTTGCATTTTGTCAAATGTTGCGCTTTTCAGTAAACCGAGTAAGGACAAAGTGGAAATGAATAAAAGAGAGATGAAATCTTTAAAAATATTTCAAAACACCTTGTCTAGGGGTTTGGAGTTGAAGAAAAGAGGAGAAGAGAGATGAAAAACTAGTTTGGGAGAGGTTTGGCATGAATCTGGGTAAGACAAAACTGCGTGACTCCATCGAAACGTGCATAACTCTTTACACAGGAGGAATTAAGATATGAGGCCACCACCGTTGGAAAGCTTACTTCCGGGCCTTCATTTTGCACTCAAAAATCTCCTAAATCCAAGTCCGGTTGGGGAGATATGGTTGGTTGAAGTCCGGTTGGACCGAATCTGTGCGGCTTCACCAAAACTGGCATAACTTTTTGTACAAGATGAATTTTAATGCAAGGTTTGCGGCATTGGAAAGCTAACTTCAAGGGCTTCATGGACGACCAGCTTTGGGGCTTGAACCTTTTGACCCCTGGTCGGCCGACCATGCCAAGTGGTCGGCCGACCACCTTGGACCTTTTTAGCTGGTCGGCCAGCTTTGTCTCAGTAAGTGTATTCCAGCTGTGCCAGCTGTTTGCCATTTGCTGCATCCTCCATACACGTGTATGGAGGATGTTTAACCTAGGTTTAAAGCTTCTTTGAGAAGATTTAGCCCCTCTCTTCTATAAATGGAGGCCTCTTCTTCCATTGCAAGGGTTCAACATTTTTGGTTAAGAGATATACATACATCCCTCTCTATCTCTCTCTTTTGTGCTCAAAAGTCCATTTTTCTTGCATATTTACACTACATCTCTTAGCCTAACCCCTCCAATACCAACCTAAGCTTCTTGGAAGGTCTTGAGAGGTCCTAAGATTTGAGTTTTTGGTCTCAAAAGCTGCTGGAGTCATTGGCTACAAGGCAAATCAGAAATCTCAAGAGCCTTGCACAGCATTTCGGGATTAATTGCAAACAGAGGCAAATAGGGGCATCGCGATGGATTTCCGCGCCAAGCAACTCAAGCATGCATCATTCATCATTCGGAACAGAGCTGAGGCGGTCCATGGCTTGCATGTTAATTTACCTGCTTTCCTAGATTAATTTGTTAAATTAATTAGGGTTTTGTAATTATTCGGACTGTATTATTTAGTCGGACTGTATTATTTATTCGGACCCTCCGAGCGAAGGCAATGTTGTAATAAGTGTGCATGTGTGTGATGTATGTCTTCCAACCCCACGTCTTTCTTCCTTTTATTTACCAGCTTATGATGGTAAGATTAGGACATGTTTCAATTAGCATACTTATGCTCGCATGTTTGCATTCATTCATTTGTCTTGCATGCACCGGGCTCGGCGCATCATACTAACTGCATCGTATTTCAATTCCAAGTTGAATACTTGTTAGTTGTAGCATCTCATATGCCATTCTTAGAATAGCCGAGCCTATTATAGTTGCATTTTTGCATGTGTTGCATTAGGCATTTCTGTATAGTTAGGATCATACATGATTTCTAATTAGCTTCTGTTTTGGCTTAGAGTACTCGGTAAGTGTTTATGCTTTAGCATCCTTGCATGTGTGTGAGTGACTGCCATGATAGCATGCTTACCATGAGGCTAAGTGCTTATGTGATATAACTGCCTGAATGCCTGTGGGTGAAGGTTGGATTATCTGAATTGCAATAATGCATTGACTGTGAGTTTTAAGCCCACTAGATAGTGGCAAAACCATCTTTTCTAAGCCCACCTGAGGGTGGCAAATCCACATTTTAGCCTACTTGCAAGTAGCAAACTGTTTTCAAAACAAACATGAGATGTTTTGTTCCAATTCAGGCGATCCGGTCTATACTTGTATGCTGTGCACATCACGTAGTAAATCTAGGTTAATAATCGGAATAAGAACGCATAATGTTTTTAAAACTAAATATCATGGTTAGTAGAGGCCGATCTTTGATCGGGTGAGCGGGGGTGCTCACGAAATGACCTTCCCCAATCGTACCCAAGTTCCCGAGCCGAGGCAACTTTGGTGATGACGGACACATGGCCTTAGGCAACGAGTCAGGGTTTCCTAAATTCCCCCAAAATAAATATTTAGGTGGCGACTCTGTATCTGGAAAGCAGTCCATGTTCGGCACTTCTTTCAAAAAATGATTTGCCAGATTTGGACTCTTTGATGATTTCATCGGTCTTGCATTGCACTCTGCGAGATTAGATACAGGACCGTGACATTGAGTCCTGAACTGTATTGAACCCAAATGAACAGAACGGGATTTCCCTTCCGGGACGTTCAGGGACATCTACAGTGTGTGTTTTAGAGAGAGAAGGTCTAAACTTTAGGTTTTTGGGAGAAAAGATCTGAAAAAATGATGTAAAAAGTCATTTTCGCAATCTGATATACGCACAGTCCACTCGGGTGCAAGAAGTTCTGCTCGAGCATTAGAAACAAAAAGTTATTCTGCTTGAGGGCAAGAAAGGCCGCTTGAGTGCCAAGACTCAATGAACAAAACACTCACCGCTCAAGCGCAAGAAGTGGAGCTCGAGCGTAGAAAACACACATCCAGTAGTTTTGCAGACAACAGACCAATGCTCGAGCGCAAAAAAGGCTGCTCGAGCGTAGAAAACAATCTTCCAGTAGTTTCGCAAACCTGCAAAGTGCTGAAAGTTCGCAAAGCCCGCTCAAGCGCGAAAGTGCCGTTCGAGCGGAGAAGCAAAAATTGCAAAGCCCGCTTGAGCGGAAGAGCAAAAAATCTGGGCAACAAAGGTTTGGAAAAACAAGCAACCAACCTGTTCCAAACACATAACTACAATCCAAAAACCAAATTTAAGGGGGATTAAGGGGGAAAAAAACGACAATGAACAACATTCGGAAACTATAAGCCCAAGTTCGGAATGTAACAAGAGTCGGGTCAAAATCGGAATCGCTATAACCTCCCCCCCTTAAGGAATTTCGTCCTCGAAATTTCAACTTAAGTTCAAAACCATTATTAAACCATGTTTTAAACAAATTTCCCTAATGATTACAAATCAATTTCTTTTATACCATGACCCATCCACCGGTCATTCAATCCCATCATGTGATGAACAAGTCTCCATATACATCTCAACATACATTTCCAAAACATATTCAATGTTTATGATAAATTCGCATTTCCAAAACTTAAACAACATATACAATGTTCATATTAAGCTTGCGTTTCCAAAACATATTCAACATATACAATGTTTTCATATTTCAAAATATACACAATGCTTTTACATTTCATTAACATAATCAAATTCTCAATATATGCTCAAACACCAACAAATAAGTCCGGATATTTCTCTCGGACTTTCGATTCATGCTCCCAAGTTACTTCCTCAACCTCGTGATGTTTCCACAAAACCTTAACCAAGGGAATTGTCTTGCCTCGCAAGACTTGGTCCCGGGTATCCAAGATTCTCACTGGTCTCTCCTCATACGAGGCATCCTTATCTACCTCTAAGTCGGTCCAATCCAACACGTGCGATGGATTCGGCTCATACTTCCAAAGCATACTAATATGAAACACATCATGAACTCCAGAAAGCTGTGGCGGCAATGCCAAACGGTAAGTAACCTCTTCGACCCATTCAAGGATCTCAAAAGACCCAATAAATCGAGGGGACAACTTCTCACTTTTCCCAAATCTCATCAAACCTCGCGTAGGTGATATCTTTAAGAACACATGGTCTCCCACCTCAAAAGACAAGGGTCTCCTCCTATGGTCGACATAACTTTTTTGACGACTTTGAGCCGTAATCAACCTCTTACGGATAAGCGCCACTTTCTCCGTCGTTTTCCGAACCAACTTTGGACCCAACAAAGGTGCATCACCCACCTCGGCCCAACACACAGGGAATCTAAACGGTCGGCCATACAAGGCCTCAAAGGGTGCCATACCAATACTCGATTGGAAACTATTATTATAGGCGAATTCCACTAAGGGCAAATGCTTTTCCCACGATCCCTTAAAGTCAAGGACACAACCTCTATCCTCAAAGATCTGAATAGTACGCTCAGACTGTCTGTTAGTCTGATGATGATACACAGTACTAAAGCTCAATCTAGTGCCTAAGGCACTCTGCGAGCTCTGCCATAACCGAGCTATGAAACGTGGATCTCTATCCGAAACAATCGTCATAGGAACTCCGTGCAACCTCACTATGTCCTAATATACGGGTCGGCAAGGTAATCTACTGAATCACTCATACGCATAGGTATAAAATGTGCAGACTTGGTTAACCAGTCAACTACCACCCAAATGGCATTATTACCCCGTTGAGTCCTCGGAAGGCCCACAACAAAATCCATAGTGACATGCTCTCACTTCCACTCGGCGATAGACAAGGGTTGCAACAAACCCGCTGGCCTCTGATGCTCGACCTTCACTTGCTGACAAGTAAGGCATTTCGATACAAACACAGCTATATCCTTCTTCATACCTCTCCACCAAAACTGGCGACTTCGATTATAATACATCTTTGTACCTCCTGGATGCATCGCAAGGCACGAATTGTGAAATTCTCGGAGTACTTCCTCTCAGCAAGACTCCGGCATGAATAAACGGTCTTGGTATCTCACACTCTGGTCGGGATACACATTCAAGCCCCTCTTCACTTTTCCATTGGAGATCTTCTCCATGAGGGATTCTACCTCAAGGTCACCCTTCTGTGCTTCTAACACTCGGTTCACGAGTGTAAGTTGGGCAACTGCCGTAAACAAGGCTGCAGATTCAACGGACTCGCTAAGATACAACTCAAACTCCCCAAGAGTACCCAACATTTCCTACTCCCAGATGGCAATACAAGCCACACTGCTAACAGATTTTCTACTCAAGGCATCAGTTACAACATTTGCCTTCCTTGGGTGACAATGCAACTCGAAATCATAATCCTCTATGAACTCCATCCACCTCATCTGCTTCAAATTCAAGTCTTTCTATGTAAACAGATATTTCAGACTCTTGTGATCAGAAAACACCTCAAACTTCTCACCATACAGATAGTGTCTCCAAATTTTCAAGGCAAAGATCACCGTCGCTAACTCTAAATCGTGAGTAGGGTAATTCCTTTCATGGGTTTTCAACTACCGTGAGCCGTAGGCTACTACCTTCCACTCTTACATCAAAACACAACCCAAACCTTCCCGTGAAGCATCATAATAAACTAAATAACCCAAAACCCTTTCCGAAATAATCAATACTAGAGTAGTGGTAAGTCAAATCTTAAGATCTTGAAATGATTTCTCATAAGTCTCATTCTACATAAACTTGATCCATTTCCTCTTTAATCTAGTCAATGGTGAGGCTAGCCTAGAGAAATCCTTCACGAACCTACAATAATACTCGGCCAACCCCAAGAAACCAAGAAACTACGAATCTCGAAAGCATTCTTAGATTGTGCCCAATCTTGCACTGCCTCTATCTTGGATGAATCTACAGTCACCCCTTCCCCACATGGCCTAAGAATTTAACCTCTTCCAGCCAGAACTCACACTTCCCAAACTTAGTGTACAGTTTATGGACTCTAAGCAACTCAAGCACTACTTGCAAGTGTTCCTCGTGCTCCTCCTCAGAGGGTGAGTAAATCAAAATGTCATCCACAAAGACAACCACAAAACGATCTAGGAACTCACGGAAGATCCGGTTCATTAAATCCATAAATACAGCCGGTGCACTGGTCAGCCCAAAAGGCATCACCAGAAACTCATAATGGCCATACCGCGTACGGAATGCCGTTTTTCCAGAGAAATGATAAAATGAGCTATATTTCTAAAGTAAATGTGAGTTGTCTTAAGTTTGCATCTAATTGAAATAGGCAATTATATATATTTTCCCTCAACATTTAACTACCCAACATGTAAGCAATACATAACCCAATAGGCATATTGAATGTGTTTTTGATTAGTGGGTCGTCTAATTGAATATTAACGTGGGTGAAGAAGGCTAATTTCATCTCACCTTTATAATATGTTGTTATTTTAGGTAAAAAAAATATCAACATCAAATGCATCTATGAGTGATACTAGTGAAATTCAGTTTAGAAATCGAAAATGTCGTTGCGGGGGGAGAGCAGCGTTCAAGATTTCATAATCAAAGGAAAATCCAGAGATGGTATACTTCTCTTTTCCTTTCAACAACACCAATGGATACGACTTCTTTGAGTAGTGGATGCCTTTAAATAAGCAGCATCAATGGTTGAAGATGTTAAGGAAGGAATGCGATGAAAATTGTAATATCCAGCCTTTGGTTAACGAACTCATTGTATCCAATGGTGAGCTGAAAGAGATGGTTACAAAGTGTATGAAAGAAAGTAAACAAATAGTTGTAGAAACTAGAGAATTTCGGGAAAAGTTGCATTACGCCATTGTAATAATAGTATTGATTGGATTTGGACTTCTTCTTTTGTTGTTTAAATATTAAGTGTAAATTAAGTTTGGATTTGGACTTCTTCTTTTGTTGTTTACATATTAAGTATAAATTAAGTTGGTTTTGGACTTGGACTGCTCTATTTGTAAATTAAGTTTTGTTGGGATTTATGAACCGACTGAATTATAAGTCTTTTACATGGTTTGGATGCCTATTGGGATTGCTTGAAGTCTGAATATGATACAGAAGTTTGGATTTATATTGGGATTGTCTGGTGCAATTTGACTGCAACTTATATTTGCTTTGTGCTTTTGTTTTTTTTTTTCTCCATAGAATATTTGCCAGCCGGCCGGCCAACCAAAATCTGTCCAAGCCAGCTAAAATATCTGCAGGCAGGGCAAAAGACCTGTACGGCTGGCCAAATCATTCTTCTATGCTGGTGTTGTTTTGGCTTAGTTCTGATGCTAGGCCTGTTTAAGCTGCATATTGGCCTCCAAGAACATGGTTAGCATCAAGAAAAGATAGATTAAATTGATATGGATAAAACATATTATATTGATCAATTTAATTTATCAAGAACAAAATCAAAACATAATCAAAATAATCATCAAAACACAATATGACTAACAATAACTAAATTACAGACTACAACATTTTCAGCAACATTTCAGCTGTATTATGATTCCAAAACAAGAGGAAAACAACTAAATTGCAAACTACAACTAAACCTTGACTCCAATGATCAAAGAACACAACAATTAAAATACATCCACATGACAGGTTGTCAATATTACATGCATGAATACCGTATCCAACAAAAAAAAATAAACTAAATATTGACGTGTGATCCACATGATCATGCCTACGGCCACACTCACGCCCATGCCCATGCCCATGCCCATGTAATACCTAAAAAAAGAAAAAGAAAAATACAAATGTAGCAATTTGTTTTTAATACATCAGTTAGTTCATACAAAGTTATATTGCAATAACTGTACATTTCAAAACAAAATAAAAAACAAAACAAATCAAAACCCTAAAAATAGATTTCAAAAAAATCATGTAAGAATCTCCCAATCTACACATTCAACAACAAGCAAACTTGTATTACTATTAACATTAAAAAAAAATCCGAAATTTTTAAATCAAATCCTAAATATTGGAGATTTTTTAAGGAGTAAAAATTTGTATTTTTCTTGAATAGGCTGCGACAGGGCGTCGGCGGCGGCAACGGCGGGGCGTCAGGAGGGAGGGAGCATCGTCGTCGTGTCTCTCTTTCTCTCACTCTATTTTTGTACATCTGCTGCGTGTATACCAGGCAACTGTGAGGGAATTTTGAAATCTAAATTATTTTTTTTTTAATTTACTCACCAAAATGACGTTATTTTGGTGAGATTGAATCTCAGTCTTCGGAAACTGAATAGGACACGTGTCGATCATTCATGAATCACTATAGGAGATCAGTGTGCAAATTTAGGCCTAGTTTGGGAAGATTGAAAAAAGACAAAAAGTCAAAAAGTCACTATCCTATTTAAGTCACATCATCTTATTTAAGTCACATCACCTCTCTAACACATCATTTCAAACCCAACCTAAACACAAACTCATATTTCATAAAAAGTCAAAAAATACACTTATTTAGTCTTTCCAAACTAGGCCTTATTTTAGAGGATCTTAACGCCTAAAAAAAAGCCACCTCGGCAGACACGTGTCTAACAGACAAAGACGTGTTGTCCTCCCGCGACTAAAAAGAAGCGAAGAGAGACAGAGAGGAAGCTTCATGGAAAGAATCAGAGGAGGGGGGAAACCTAACGTACGCAGGGTGCGTACCCGTAATCTTACGCACATACTTGCAGCAACCGAAGAGAGAAAGTGCTAGAGAGAGAGAGATGGGTAATTGGGGTTACCGTATCAACGACAACAACATTGTAGGGTACAATTACATGGTGACACAACCACAGCAACAACAAAGACACAACCACCACAACATCAACAGTGTCATGAAGATCATTTTCATTATCATATCAACAAAACCCCCTTTGTTGCTTTGCCTTTCTCATCCTCCTCACACTACTCCTAACTCTTCAAACCCACCTCTTTTTCGACCCAAACCACACCATACAAAACGCAACCATATCGTTTCTAATAAAATCAATTTTTTCCATCTACAATCTCTCTGATTCTCTTTCTTTGGCTCTCTCTTTTTCGTGCTCTTGATGGTGATCTGAGGCTTTTAAGTTTTTCGTCAACACCCACAAGGTAAATTCTTCGATTTTGGTCTCTTTTTGCTTGATTTGTGACTTTCTGTTATGTGGGTACGCCGATTTTATTTATGATGGTTGTGTGATTGATGAATTTATTGTTTTGTGTTGATTTTTTCCAAATTTTGTTTGTTTTTGGGATGATTTTATATTGATCTAACCGTTTCGATTTTTTTTTTTTTTTTGGTTTCTCTTTACTCCTTTGGTTTGGATCTGTTGTTCTCTTGGATTGATTAACATGCCGTTTTGTGTTTCTATTATCTAGTTCATATTGAATCTTCAATTTTTTGTTTTTGTTTTTTTTGTTTGTGTGTGTGATTCATCTCTGATAAAGTAATTCTTTTAATTATGATATTTGGGTTCCATTTTCAAATGGGATTTTGGTGTTCCTTTCTGATTTCTGTGTATTTTCTTGTATATCACTTGTTGGTTGTTGTTTTTATGCTTTCCAATATCATTGGAATTAACCTTTGTTTATTCTTTCCTCTATTTTTATAAAGAATATATGCATAGTTTCTTCTTAAAAAAAAAAATTCTCATGGGCAAAACTGAGTAATGTTAAGTGGCTCTCTCCCCATATATTTGTCAGAATGCTGAATCTGATTTGCTTGTCATTTCTTGGTTCATTGCTTTGTTTTACAATGCTTGTATATATTGTTTGAGGCTTTTGAGTATTAATGTGTGATTCCATTAATATAGTTACTTACTGCGTCCTTTTTTTTTTTTTTTTAACTTCATTTACCCATCAACTCTATGAATAGATAGCCTTACCAGGCTTGTAGCTCAACCTTTTCAGCCACTATGGAAAGTTTGGAAGGATTTGGGTTCAGTGACATGGGCAGAACTGTGAGGAAGAAGAGGAGCAATTCATCACGACGTCCTCGGAATGATTCTCAGCCTTTGCCAGATTATCGTGATAATTCATCGTTGTCATCTACGTCACCGTCAGAGGATGTCAGTAGAATATCAAGTGATGACAATGATGGTCATGGTACAAATTATTGGAAAAAAGAACTTAATTTGAACCAATGCAGCTCAAAGGCTTCAGCCACTAATCTTGTTGAAGGGGAAACAACCTTGAAGATCAGCAATGAAGATGCAGGATGTAGAGAATCCGATGCAGCTCACATCCAGAGCAATAGTGAATGGGAACATAGTGGGATTGATTCCAAAAGGTGTAGTGAAGGTGTCCTTGCTCCAGCTAACTGGAAAAGTGTGAGCAAGGTGAAAGGTCTTGAATTGCAATCTAGAACTATAGATGCCCAAATAAGCAGGAGGATAAGTGATACTTACAGTTCTGGTCCTTCCGGGCAATCAGAAGCAGCTTCAGATGGCGCAGCAAGTGACAATAAAGTAAAAAAAGTAAAGCTTAAGGTTGGTGGTGTCACACGCACAATACATACCAAGTCCATGTCGGTTGGTGCTTCTTTGGGTGGAGCTTCTTCTATGAAATATTCTCATTCTTCTGATGCCTCTCGTCCACGGAAGAAGCTGATTCTTCAGGTAATTAATTCCTGTGTGGATTTTTTTGTTTTATCTTTACTGTGGTAACTGCTAATCAAAATATTAGTGAATTGGAGTAATTCAAGTAGAGGCATGCTGCTGGCTACACCTAAGTAGATGTTGCTGCCTTACCTTTCAGTCTAAATATTTATTGAACTAGACAATATTGCGTCTTTTTGTGTAGTACTTCACAGTATCTTTGTAAATTATCCTTTTAATGTGGAGTATTTGCAGCTGGACCTATGTTACCTGGAACGTGGATCGTTTCGGTACATGGAACGGGAACGGGAACGTGGTACGCCACATGTTCTAAAATGTGGTATGATAGGAGTAGACTTGTATATATTATACTTAAGAATTTAAAGTACTTCTAGAGTAATTTTTTTTTTTAACTATTAGATATCCAATAAAATGTAATATTTTCTATGAGCATTATGACCCATTTTTTGATTTTTTGTCTTGTCAAAACTTAACTCACCTTAGATTTTAGTATGTTATATTTGAATTTTTTCCTCCTAAGGTAACATTTAAGGACATATTGAAAAAAAAATTGGGATCGCTTTGGAACATTAAATTTACTGTTTTGGAACGGAAGTGTACCATGTTTTGGAATGTGTGTATCAATACGTAATTCGGTAGGGTATTAGCGTTTTTTGGTAACATAGAGCGGGACATTACCTATTCTTGCATGGATATGAAGTGAAAAATAGTTGACAACTTATCTATACTTGCAGATAGGTCTATATGGCTAATTGAACCGTGTAAAACATCGAACTCTAGATATTTACCTTGGGGCACATATGTAAATCCTATTTGTATTTGTTATTAGTTAGGATTCAACTATTGGCAATATACTAAGATTGAACGTGCACATATGCAAGTGGCAGGGCTTGGCCCTTTTTGTGTTTAATGATCATAGAGTATGCAAGTAAGGGCAAGGTTTCAAAAAGCGGGGTCACGTAATGGTTGCAGTGGTAAGTGCTACCCATTACATCCACTTTTGTGGTGATGGAAATTCACATGTATAATAGCTGTTTCGGTGTTACATAACGACGGTAGCGGTACTGTAACAGTTGTAAGGCCCGTTACACACCGTTACAATATTCTGAATAGTTTCCTTTCCAAGAAAAAAACTTACAAAAAAACGAACAAATGCTCAAGTGATCAAAGCCCAAATAAAAAACTTTGTATAGATTTTTTTTTCTTTATAATTTATTTTTTAATTTTTATTTTATTACATTAGCATATAAAATAAAAAATATATAAATAGTGGTTGTATTTATTTTTATAATCATTTCATTTAATATTTCATTGTAAATATTTTAATTTTGTTACTATAATGTGTTGTCTAAAAAATATCTTTTAAAAAAAAATCACTGATTCATTTCATTTAATACTTAATTGTAAATAATTTTATTTAGTTAACTGTAAAGTGTTGTCTAAAAAAATGTCTTTAAAAAAAATATTAGCTCAAAATTTTTTTTTGTTTATGACACATTTTTTTTTATAATCATTTTATTTAATAATTGTAAATATTTTTTATTTAATTAGTTTAGATATTGGTCAAAAATAATTTCATAGACATTTAAAATCAATCATTCTTAAAGTCATTAACTATTGAAATAAAATGTAAAAAGTTCCTTTTATAGTGATTTAAAAATATAAAATATATTGGATCATACTTAAAAACTAACAAAAATTTATCAAAATCTATTTTAAACCCTAATAAATGTGATTTTGAAGAAAAAAAAATATACGTATCGATAAGTTTTTTTTTTCTTCAAATTGTGCGAAAAATTAAAAAAATCACGGTTCTAGTTACCGCAACCGTTATACTACGGCTTTTACACTCCGCAACCGCAACCGCGCCCCCGCAACCATTACAGCGATCGCAATCGCTTTTTGAAATCTTGGGTAGGACAAACTTTCAAAAAATTTGTTTATATGTGCATTCTTCTATCTGTACATGAAGCTATTCTTATGAAATAGACACTTGAAAGATTTTCAAATTGCGATAAATACTATATAATATTTTTTCATCTTAGCATTTTGATATATGCGGAGGCTCTCACACAAGGTTCTGAAAAGCAGTTGTGGTCGCCGTAGCGGTGGCGGTGGCGCAGTTGCGGTTGCGGTTGTGGTAATCGGAACCGTGAATTTTTTTATTTTTCGTACAATTTGAAAAAAACTTACCGATACGCATATATTTTTTTTCCATAATCATATTTATTGGGTTTCAAAATAAATATTGATCAATTTTTGTAAATTTTTAAGTATGATCCAATATATTTCATATTTTTAAATTACTATAAACTGAGTTTTTCACATTTTATTTTAATAATTAATGACTTTATATGTCATAAATCTATATTACGCTTGTGGCAAAAAAAAAATTATTAGACTTAGATGTATAAAATTATTATTTTTAATAATTATACTTGTGGAAGCATATGCAAATTTTAACTTAAATAGTTTTAAAAAATAAATTATACATACTAATGTAATCATATAAAAATTAAAAATAAATTATAAAGAATTTTTTTTTTTTGGATTTGGATCACTTGAATATTCATTCTCTTTTTGGATAACATGTAAATAAAAATAAAATAAACTAATCAAAAAAATAAAAATAAAATTGACATATATAAATATGTAGTTATGTTTTCTAGTTACTTTACAAAAAAGCAATCACTAACTATTATATATAAGATAAACAATGACAAAAGTAAGAATAAATAAGAGCCTAAATATATATATATATATTTTTAATCAAGCCAAATAGATAATGACCACACTTATTATTATTATTATTATTATTATTATTATTATTATTATTATTATTATCAAACAATATATAAATAGACACACACAAACAAAATAGTTGACTGATAGCAGTTGAATAGAATAAAATAGGTCTTACAGTTTCAATAAATCAATAGTATGTTCTTCATCTTCCCTCTTCTCTCTCTTTGTCTCTTACTCCTCCATCCTCCCTTCTCTCTCTATCCCTCTTCCCCCATTTTTTTTTCCCGAAAGAAGCAGTTCAGAACCGTTACGTAACGGTGCGTAACAAGCCGTTAAGGCACCGTTACAACCGCTACGGCTGACACACCTGTGAATCTCAATCACACCGCAAAAGCGGCCGTAAAGGGTGGCGGTAATCACCACAACCGTTAAGTAACTGTTGCTGCCGCTTTTTAAAACCTTACTCGGACAAGGCAAGATTTAAAAAAAAACATGCTCATTTGTGTGTTGGTCTTCATTTTAGGGCAGTTGGTTGGTAAGAGACTTTAAGGATGCTGTATGGTGCATCATTATTGACTCTTTCTTTGAGGTGAATATTGGGTCATAAGGATCTTAAACTTTTAGTCATGTGGTTTCCCTAACAATGTTTTTTTTTTTTTTTGGGAAAGTAGATCTTCACAAACTTCTATATGCTTTGACAGTGAAATGTTGCTCATAATTTTGTGGATGGTTTCTTTTCCCATTGTTAGATTTTTTGAAACAAATTCATAGCCTTTTGGTTTCGCCAAACATATCCATGGAATGCCATATCATGTTTTTCGATAGGGAGGGGGGAGAGGGTGCGGTTTTGGAGGGATAGATGGTGTGGGGAGCAGAATCTTACTACTTTGTAGCCATTGATTTTTCGACTTGTGGTAGATAGGGATGTGGTGGTGGCCGACTATTTGAGTGTGGTGGAGGGGTGTTTGGTTTAGGTTGTAAGGCTTCAGCGTCAAGCAAGTTTTCGAAAAGCGGTTGCGGTCGCTGTAACAGTTGCGGTGGCACAGTTGCGGTTGCGGGGTGTAAAGACCATAGTGTAACGGTTGCGGTAACCGGAACCATGAATTTTTTAATTTTTCACACAATTTGAAAAAAAACTTACCAATATACATATTTTTTTTCTTCAAAATCACATTTATTAGGGTTTAAAATAGAATTTGATCAATTTTTGTTAGTTTTTAAGTATGATCCAATATATTTCATATTTTTAAATCACTATAACGGAACTTTTTATATTTTATTTCAATAGTTAATGACTTTGAGAATGATTAATTTTAAATGTCTATAAAATTATTTTTGACAAATATCTGAACTAACTAAATAAAAAATATTTGCGATTATTAAATGAAATGATTATAAAAAAAATTGTGTCATAAACAAAAAATATTTTTAAGCTAATATTTTCTTTTAAAAGACATTTTTTTACAAAGTATTAAATGAAATGATTGTAAAAATCAGTGATTTTTTTTTTAAAGATATTTTTAGACAAGACATTATAGTAACAAAATAAAAATATTTATAATTAAATATTAAATGAAATGATTATAAAAATATATACAACCACTGTTTATATATTTTTTATTTTACATGCTAATGTAATGAAATAAAAATTAAAAAATAAATTATAAAAAAAATAAAATCCATACAAGGTTTTTTCTTTGGACTTTGATCACTTGAGCATTCGTTCTTTTTTTGTAAGATGATTTTTTTTTCTTTTTGAGCAAGGAAACTATTCAGAATATTGTAACAGTGTGGAACAGGCCTTACGGCCGTTACAATACCGCTACGGCCGTTACATAACACCGAAGCGGCTGTTACACGTGAATTTCCGTCACACCGCAAAAGCGGGTGTAACGGGTAGCGCTTACCACTGCAACTGTTACGTAACGGCCTTTTTGAAACCTTGGATCTAGGGCTTTGAAAATTCGAAGAATCGCAAGTCGCAATTACATACACCTACGAAGACAACCCACAAGTCGTGATGTTAGATTGAGATTGTCCAAGCTTCAACTATAGAGTTTGCGATGTTCAACAAAGCCAAGAACTAGAGTCGCAGAGGCCAACCCATGCTGAAACTCATCAATCGTTTTCGAGAATCATACACCCAGGTCGCAATCTTTGAATCAGCGACAAGAAATCGCAAAACCAGTTCGAACTCGAAGTCCAGATGTCCTACGAAGTTGACTCACAAAGAGGATTCAAGAACTCCTGCAACTGCAACTTGAATCAAGGAGCTTGGTAGCAAATCGCGATGAATTCTAGAAAATTCAAATTGCAACTTCGAATTTGTGATGGGTCGTCCTTCGCAAATTCTGGGTTCGTGATGGGTGTCATGAGCCAAGTCAGATTCTCTAGGTAATGATTCCACTTGAAATTAGAGGGATAATGAAAGATTAGGATCCAAATCCCAAATGCTTTGACACCAAATAATGCAATCCAAATGCAAATCAAAGATCAAATGGAGAGAGAAGACAAATGCCCCAATTAGGGGTAAAGCCCCTAAGGGCTAGAGAGACACACCAAGCTCTACTCCAATCGCATTGTATATTCTTTAATCCAAAACTAAGTGCAATTGGTATTACATCACCTATTTATAGACTACCACTAAGCTACAACTAATAGGCCACCTAATCATACACTTTAGGTATGTATTCTACTACATCAAGTGGTGTGGGATAGGATTCTCACCATTGACAATCTTATTTGGTGTCTGCAGGTTCTAGTTAAGTGGTGTTGTATGTGTCGCAGGGATGTAGTGTTGATTTTCTCCGTGTTTGGTATGGTTTGGATGCAGCCAGGGAGTATGGTGGGTGTTCTTCACAATTGGAGGGGGGTCTGGTTGGGAAGAGGCATAGGAAGGCATGGACGTTGGCACGTTTGTGTTTAATGTGGATGGTTTGGTTGGAGTGGAATTGCCATGTTTTTCAGGGTGTGGATGATTCGGTGGCTCGGATGAAGGCACAGTTTCTGGTGATTCTGTATTGTTGGGGCACGGGGACTGTGTCTCTGGATTTGTTTGCTTTTGTGGATTTTATATATGCTCTTCGCGTTTAGGTTTTGGATTTTATTGATAATATCAGCTGAATTCTTTGGATCTTCTTGATGCTCGTTCGTTAATAATTTATTGATCCAAAAAAAAAGGTAAGTATGATAGGACTGGAACAGCTGTTATGGCAGGTGGATATTATAATGGAGTAGTGTAGCAACTTATCAACCCATTTTTCCATGTACTAATTGCATGAATAGATCGAATTAAATGGAAAATATCAAGTGTTTTTAGATATAGGTTGTATATTAAATGTTCCTAGACATAAGGTACAGGTCTATTGTACAATATTGGTACCCTAGTTTTGTGGTGGTTGGAGGGCTGGATACATGCTCGGAGTTTCTCATTTGCTGAAAGTTCCTTTACACCGACTGTATGTTATGCATCTAGAGGGCTTTTTATCTTTTGCCTGTCGAATCATACACCCTGATGCACATTACTTTATACTGTTGACTCGTTTATTGGACAGATGGAGATGGACATATGATTTTTTATGCCATATTTGTGTAGAATCTACCTCATTAGCCTACACAGTTGGGGGTGATAATGATAATGATAATGAATTTTAGGATCAATATGAGACTTCATTTCTACATTGATGCAGGATAATTCAGATGAGGATCATTCTTCTTCTCCAGAAAAGGGAAGTGGCTTGCAAGGAGTGCCATGGAAACATTTTTCTAGAAGTGGTTTTAGTGTCAAGAACGTGAATTCTTCAAGGGGACTGAAACCAGAGGAAAGTGTCCCTATCAAGCAATCAGACAACCATGAGCCAGTTCGCAAGAGCAAGCGCATCCCTAAGAGACGGTTGCTAGATGGAGCATTTGAGGATGGAGATGATGATGGGGAGCTCCGATACCTTCAAAAGCTCAAAATTTCTAAAGGTGCTACTCATTATAGTGCAAAATATGAAGATGATGTTGAATTAAGAAACAAAAAGATACGTAAGATTTCAATAGAGGCTAAAAAATCCAGATCAGGAAGATCATCTGAAGATACTGATTATGTGGAAGAGGAAGATCCATTGTCTGATGGTGAGCCTGAAACAAAAAGGAAAAAACAAAGAAAAGATTTAGTTGATGTGATGAGGGATTCTACAAGGGAAATGGCAATCACTACACGCAAACAAGCCCTTCAGACTGGCAAAGACATCTCTTCCAATTCTGGTGCAAGTTCAATTGAGTTCCCAAATGGATTACCCCCTGCTCCTCCTAGAAGTGAGCATTCTTATTTTTCTTCACTCAGGCGTTGTGTAGCTTCTGTTGAGTTTTCATTACTTATTTTGCGTCTCTTTCTTTTGCAAGTTTTATCTTCTTCACACTTATTGTGGTTTGTATTGGTGACAGAGCAAAAGGATAAACTGTCTGAAATGGAGCAGCAACTGAAGAAAGCTGAGGCCGCTCAAAGACGTAGGATACAAGTGGAGAAGGCAGCTCGGGAGTCCCAAGTATGCTCCTCTGTTTTTTTTTTTTTTTTCCCTTTTAAATTCTATTTATTATTTATGTTCTTATTGGTTGTGAGTTGTCAAATCATGAATCAAATTGTCAATTGGTTTTCTAAAATAGTGAATCTTGAATTGTATCTAATCATGAATTATAAAATTCACTTTATTTAGCATAATATATAATTTTATATTCGTATGTACATATAAAAATACATTCTTTAAAACAAAATAAATATATCAATATAATTAGTATATATATACAAATAAAATCGCATTTATCTATACATTTAGTTGATCTCTTATTTTATTTTGCAAAAACGACGTCATTTAATGCATTATGTAAATAGAACTGAATTGCTTGAATCGCATTAAAAAATAATGAATTGCAATGAATCGTAAGATTTACTTAATTTAAGATTCAACTGCACGAATCAAATTGTTTTGCTTGGTACTCGTATTAAATCGTATAGCCAGACTATAAATAATATGCGTAGAGTGAGGTTTGTAACCAGTCTGTACCCCTCCCAGCAATGATATTGCCTTGACCAGTACTGGGTACCATAATCTTGCCTTCCATTTTTGTTCACTTCAATGATAATTGAAAGTTAAAATTTTATTTATTTTGAATATTATAGGCTGAAGCAATTAGAAAAATTCTGGGCCAAGATTCTAGTAGGAAGAAGCGGGAAGATAAAATGAAGAAGAGGCAAGAAGATTTAGCACAGGTAAGAAGTTGTTCATATAGAGCCCCGTTATCTGTATCTTGTATTTTTCCTCCTTTTATTTGGGTTAATTTGTATAATTTGATGCAGGAGAGGGCAGCCAGTGCTATGACACTCGCATCAAACACTGTTAGATGGGTCCTGGGTCCCACTGGTACAGTTGTGATATTCCCCAATGAGATGGGGCTGCCAACTATATTTGAGCCCAAGGCTTGTAGGTAGGAATCCACTGCCTTCTGCAGATTCATGTTTGTTGCTAACCTAATTTAATTATACAGAATTATGAAATCATGATATTTTAGCTCAGCTTAAGGACAAAAAGAAAAGAATTAGAGGTATCTGTACTTTTATAGATACGGAAGACAAAAGAAGGCATGAAGATATTGAAATACAAAAGAGTAAAAAGACCTGCAAATAAAATGAAGAGGGCTTTTTGAGGCATGGAGAAGTCCACTCAATGACATAAAAACACCAAATAGCATAGAAAGAGAGTACTAAATAAAGGTGATAAACTAAGAAACCTAAAATTGTTATTATATATATATATAGAGAGAGAGAGAGAGGGAGAGTCTTTTTATACATTCAGAAAAAGTTGAAGTTGTTGCTCAGAAAATGTATTATCAAGTGCTAAATATTATTCAAGTATCAGAGTTTTAAATATGTTCAAAAAATAAAACTACCTAGACAAATTATGAACAAAAAGTTAAAATTTAAAATTTGTTATTTGAAAATATTCTGGGTTTTTCAATGAGAGGAATTGTTATTTTCTATTTTAGTTTTGCACATTATTGTAGTAGTAAAAAAAATTTATGTGAGAACTAGAAAATAAGTTGGCTAGATTCCAAGATAGAGAAAGGGAGAGAAAAGGTGGGCCATAGTACACATAAAAATACCAAAATAATACACATGTCCAAAGAAGGCTACATGTATAAAGTAATATGTAAACTTTATGAAGGGTAGCTTCATAAATTTCTTGTTTTGTAGCTTTATAACTTTTAAATTTATAAATTCTAAAGATATAGGTTATCTTGTATTGTAAATATCATGTATCTGCGAGGATAAAATGGTAATTTGAACATCACAGCACTGACCTGCTTGGTCAGAAGGTCAGTGAAAAAACCTATGCATGCGTCACTCTTCCACTGCCTTAACTCCATTAGAGCAGTGGAAAAAAATGATGATTGAAATAGAATCATTTAATGATTCTTGGAGTTTGTTTTCAGTGCAACCTTTGTTTTTCTCCTGATGATTTGAGTTTTTATGTGAAAATATTCAGCTACCCTCCTCCACGTGAGAGATGTGCTGGTCCATCTTGTACAAATCCATACAAGTACCGGGATTCTAAGTCCAAACTTCCCCTCTGCAGCCTCCAATGCTACAAGGCAATACACCAAAAGTTGCGGGCTGTGACTGCATGTTAATCAAGTGGACTCGCGGACTTGCACTTACAGCTGTTCTAGTCTGGATATTATCGGTGGCCTTTGGCTATTGTCAAAGTGAAGGCAGTCTTTTGCTAAAGCAACAAGTCGTTTGACCATTTGTACCGGACAACTGATTGAAGAACTGATTGCGTTGGCAAAATACTCTTATCACTTTGGCAATTGCTGCCTATTTTTGCATGTGTCAAATCTCATGCAATAGGATGGTTGATGAACTGTTTTATGTTTGTCTCACACTGAGATTTGTGGGAAAGTAGTAGTGGTTCGGTTCAATGAAATACCCAGCTTGAGTATTTGTAAATAAAATGCATATTGTTTACTTAGTCCGGTAGTTTACTAATCATTTGTGCATTTTATGAGACTGGTTTTGTTTAATGAAGCAGGACTTTGGATATCATGTTGAATGTAGTGTCTGGAGTGGTAGTAGATAGATCGTTTTACTTGCAATGTTTTATTTTTTTTTTATTTTTTGCAGAGGGACTAGTACTCCCATTACTCAAACCTTCGCCATAGCCAGGTGAGATGAGAGTACAAGTTCATTGGCAAGGTTCCAGAAGAGAGGAACTACTTTTTTACTTTTTGTGTGTTTTGCAGGTGAGAGATTAAATTGCTTTTTCTGATGTATTGGTGATGCATTCATCAGTATTTTGAGACTTTTGAATGCCTAACCTTGTCCAGAAATGATACTGATATGCTATTTGAACTCGTTTAGTTGGTTTTGGCAGAAAATGAAATGGCATGGTATGGGAAATAATGTATGGTGGTTACTGGTGGTGTTATATACCTGTGAACTGGATTTGTAGATTTAGGGAAGCTTCTTACAGGAGTTTAATGATGGTGGGTTTTCAGGCTGGTTTTGGGACACAACTCTTTGTATGGGTAATTATTGGTTACTCATGGACTATCATGTGACATTATTGTCTATAGGGTGGTCCAAACTAGTGGCATGGAAGGTATATGGTGACTCACCTTTGTTAGGTAGTTGGGCGATAAAGGATGACTTTTTGTATGAGTAACGATTTTTCATTTGTTGGGATGAGAAAAAGAAAAGAAATTGAGAGAATATTTCTCATCAATTGTATGGATGATTAATGATATGAGTAGTGGTGAGAAAGACAAATCACACCAAACTCAAGTTTTGTTTCTTATCAAAAGTGGTGAAGTTTTGTAGGAAATTAAAATTACTCTTTAATATATATATATATAATGCCTAAACTATCCCTCCAAACTTAAGTTTTGTATCCTATTTGAGTCATTGTCCACCCAAATAAGAAGGTGAGAAATTACAATCATTTTTTTTTGTTCTCACCCAAGTAAGAAACTCTAATCATTTCTTTATTTTTTTCTTTTTCATCTCATGGTCCAGAGTGTAAGGCAAAGCACGTGATACTGCGGGATGATCTAATAATTTCTCGTATCTAGCCCTTTGTTTGGACATAAAATAATTTATGCAAAATATTTTTAGAATTTTTTGGCATGTTATACAATAAAATTGTGGTCAACAAAAAATAAGTACATTTGATCACAAAATATTTTATACTTTCAAAGCTGAAAAATATTTTTTAAAAGATCAAAGGGTGGTTTGGTAGTTAAAGCACCTTCTTACGGGAAATCCTATTTACAGACCACCAACTCTCTCAATGTACACCATTTAATATATATATTTTTAATTCTTATTCTATCCCTTAACTAAATTACCCTTTTAGACAAAACCCAAAAACTCACTCTCAGTTCACACACCACACTAGCCGCCACCATCACCATCGGCACAGCCACAGCCTCCGTCGCCACACTCCGCCACATTCTTCTTCCGCTTTGTTCTTGACTTTCTTCAATTCAACCCTCTCTCGCTGGAACCCTATGGCCAAAGTTCTGAACTTCACTCCATCTTCGATTTTCCGGCAATTTCTGACTCGAAGAATACCCAACACTAGAGTTTCAATCAGGTCATTTGCAGAATTCTCTGAAATACCTCCGAATTCCGCTTCAGTGAGCACCAAAAAAGCACCTAATTTAGGGTTTTCGTTGCCGCCCAACTTCAAGCCTCCGCAGCCGAAGCCCTTCTCGGTTAGACCTGATAAAATTATTAACATCTTGGGAGCTTCTCTTGCTCTGTTTTTTCGCCTTAGGACTGGTGTTTTTGTCTTTGGGTGGGTATCAATTTACTCTCTCTCTCTCTCTCTCTCTCTCTCTCTCTCTCTCTCTCTCTCTCTCATTTTTTAGGGTATGTATGGAATTATTCACTGTGGACTTCTTAGAGTTTTGTAAAGTACTTGGATTCAGATTTAGCATCTTATATGTTATGGAATTCCCATTATTTTTATGTGAATTTTTGGACTTCTGTTTTGATTTGTTGTTGAATCATTACATAAAAGATAAAAGAATGGCTTCTCAACATTGGAATAGGAGGCCAGACAACAGTTGTGTATGACAACGATGAACCTGATGATGGTGTTGTTCCCATACATCATGAAGATAGTGCAAAACCAGGTGATAGCTAATACCATATTGACAGCATTTAGTGCTTGACACCGTGCAAATATTTGTTCGCTAGAGAGAGGCAGCGGTGAAATGGTGTTCGCAGGGGCGACGCCAGCGGTGGGGAGATGCTAGGGATAAAGTTAGAATTTGGATAGTTTAGGTTGAGGAAGACAGGGATATTTTAAGAATTTTTGAAAATTGATGGTATGTATTGAGGAAACACATTTTTTATTAAATGATTATATTTGGAATGTGAAGTGTGTGGATTGAGATAAATACCTAATAAGTGTGTGAAGTGAGAAGAAATGTGTATAGAGACAATATGAAGTGTGGAAATAGAATTTCCCCCTTCTTACAGCGTGATACTTGAGTTTGAATCTTATATTTGTAAATGTAATTTTCTTTTCTTTCTCTCTTGGCCATAATATATAAAAAAGAAAATAGAAAAAATATAATTTTAGTAAAAGGTTGAAAAAATATTTACAAATTAATAAGAAAACTTTATTATATTAAAAATTAAATTCATAAATTTTTTCATGAAATTGATATTTAATTTTGAACTTCCCATTCATTGATATTCCTCTAAAAGCAAAAAAAAAAAAAAAAAAAACAAATTACACTTACATCCTTAAGATTTGGATTTAATACATATTATCTTCTGATGTTTAAAAAATTACACTAACTTCTGTCATAGTAATTATTTAGACTGAATAAAGACATTAAACTCATGCACTCTTTCTTTTCTTACTTTGCTTTACTTACCCTGTTTTTTTTTTTTTTTCCTTTCTTTTACTTTACTTTTTTTTCAATATAATTTTTTCTATTTTTCTATTAAGAGTTGTTACTTTTTATATAAATAAGAGATTTGTAAAATGAAACTATTAATCATAAGAATAAAAATGTAATTTTTAAAAGATCAAGAATAATAATTAGGGCGATTCTACTTACACCACTATTTAACCTCTTTACACACTCCATCTCATTACACCACTAAAAAAAATGTAATTCTCATTACACCCTCAATATATTACCAAAACTAACCCTAAATGAACTATTTCATCTCTTTACACCACTAATGTGGGCAACACGGTGCTAAACAATTTATATTATTCCGGTGTTATGTTGCCTGAAAAAATAGATCTCTCAAGCATTTTGTTGCTATGCATTTATAGAGCTACTTTCTTCCAAACAAGGATTTTTTAATTTGTGGTGGGCCTGTTCGGTAATACAACGCTAATTAATTTGAATTACTCCAATGTCATGTTACCAGATAATATTTTTTTCCCAGCATTTTGTTGCCGTCCAATTGGATGATAACAATAAATTAATTTGGGCCACTTGTGAAGTGCCTGTTCAATGATACATTGTTATACAAATGGGATTACTCTAGTGTCATGTTGCCAAACTACAATAGAGTTGTCTAGGCCTCGTCGCTGTATATTGAAAGATTTACTTTTTTCTTGAAGCATCCATAAAAAAATTCATACATCAAACACGCATTCATAAAATCATACATGAAAAGTATCCATAAAATTATTCATAAAACATCAAGTGTACAAATATCCATAAAGCATCCATAAAATCTATCATTATTTGCATCCATCAATCAAACATGTTATCACAATTTGTCTTAGTAATTTGTAGGTAATATTTCCCCCTTACTAGAAATAGACATCCACACTTTTTAGAACCGATCAACCTCAATTGTTCCCTCTTGATCTTCCTGTTGTCTATAGTAACCACTTATTTCACAAGCAAGTGTTAGTCTTGGTTTTCTACCATTGTCTCCCGCATCAGATGTCTTTATAACAATGACAAATCCAGTCTTATTCCCAAAGTCAGAAGCCCATTTAATTAATACTTCACGATTACTAAAAATCTAAAGATAATAAACACATTTATACATCAAATTATTAATAAAACTCAATACAGATTAAAAATAAGAAAAAATCGTATTCATAAAAAAAAACTTAACAAATCTCGTTCGTAATGAATTCATAACTAGAGTCCACTTATATTGCAATACTTGTGTTGTTGCCATGAGTATATATATAATCATTCCAGGCAAAAAAATAAAAATATAAAAAAATGAAATTGAAATACATGGTAATAAGAAGCTAAACAAATTAAAAAAATTCGGTTTGAGTTTACCGGAAATATATCTTTTATTCGGTAGTTGGTTACTATATTTTTTGTTTGGCAATGTGTTGCCGGACTATTTTATTTTGTGCGATTTCGAACCACCAAACGAAAGTCGAACACTGGTCCAGAAAAATGAAACAAAAATCTACTAAATAAATTAAAAAACTCACCATTTTCATTTTTGATAGTTATTCACCACCATTTCTTCATCCATTACTTTCTTTAATGATCAAAACACGATGATTCTTACTTTTTAAAAGAGATGTGTAAGAGAAGAAAAAAATTAAGAAAGGGAAAAGAGGAGTAGAGATTGAAGATCAATGGGTGTAAGGAGATAACAAAATACATTTAAATTTAGTGTTTTGTCCTTAAAGGTAATTTCACACATGGATAAAATTAGGGGGGGAAAAAAAAGAGTGTTGCTATTAGCACCTACCAAAATTCTTTGGACCCCCCATTTTATAATTTTTTTTATTACAATTATACCCTAAAGTAAAATTACATTAAAAGACATTATTAAATGGAACACCCACCTATCAATAAGAACTAATACTCTATAATATTAGATACCCACCCCCACCCCCATCTCCAATTCCAACTATACGTATTTCATGTTTGTAAACCTTAAATCTATTACTTTTCATAACCAACTAACATAAAACCCTAAATCTATTATTTTTCATAATCATCTTAAATCCTGAATGTGTCATCTTCATCACCATCATCAACGCTATTGAACTTGAAAGTTTTGCTTCAAGTATAACGTATACTTCATCACTTATTTCACTGTGTAGAGCAATGGATGACGAGGACAACAATTCTAGTGAGACCGGCGTTCCATTGATAAGTTTATCTGTCTTGTATTAACATTCTCGGTCGTTTTCCGTTGTTCTTGTTTCGTTCGAGCTGTTCGGTACTGGTTTGCTGACTGTTAGAATTATTTTCGGTAATACAGTACTGAACATAATCCTTTCGTTCAATACATAGGTTCCGAACATTAATGCAGATAGTCAGTTATGTAATTTTCTTTGTTAAACTAACTTAGAATGGAAAAGAGTGAATTGGAATGGATTTAAGTTGAGTGCCGCTATTAGCACCTACCAAATTTTTTTGGACCCCACATTTCTTTGGACCCCAACCCTAAATTTTAATAATTATTTTTTTGGACACCCCACTTATTACCAAATCTACCCATGTTCATAATATTTTCACAATGAAATGCACATCCACATAATTTTTCATTCCTCTCCTTTCCTGACTCACTCAATCTTCAGAGTTTGAAGCTTTGGTCCAGTATAGAATTCTTGGACCCCAACCCTCTATCACTCTCGTCACCGTCTCGGCCGTCAACGGAGCATTCCGACAACTCTCATCTTCTCTGAACGCTCTCTGTATCGCCGAATCAGTAACCTCTCTCATCCTCTCATCATCATCTTCTTCGTTGCTTTTTGTATCTTTGTCATCGCTGAAATCGATCGAAGATACTCCAATTTCTACGGGATTTGCATAACCGTTTGCAAGATGAGGAAAAACAGAATCATCGTTTGAATCGCCATTAGAATCATCGTCTGAATCGTCATCAGAATTCTAAATGTAGCCCAAAACAATTTGTTCACCATTGTATACCCGAAAAAATGTATTTTGTTCAGAATTGTTTTGTCGAACAATAATGATCCTGTCAGCACTGTATGTCTGAATAAAATTTGTTCATCAGTGTGTAACTTGAATCCATTCCAATTCACAACTTAAAATAACATGAATTAAATCTATTTAAAATACATAACTTAAATGAGTGCTGCTATTAGCACTTGCCAAAATTCTTTGGACCCCCCATTTTATAATTTTTTTTATATTACAATTATACCCTAAAGTAAAATTACATTAAAAGACATTATGGATCACCCACCTATTAATAAGAACTAATACTCTATAATATTAGACACCCACCCCCACTCCCACTTCCACTCCTACCCCCAACCCCACCCCACCTCCACCTCCACCTCCACCTCCACCTCCACCTCCAATTCCAACTATACGTATTCCATGTTTGTAAACCCTAAACCTATTACTTTTCATAACCAACTAACATAAACCCTAAATCTATTATTTTCATAATCATCTTAAATCCTGAATGTGTCATATTCATCACCATCATCAACGCTATTGAACTTGAAAGTTTTGCTTCAAGTATAACGTATACTTCATCACTTATTTCATTGTGTCGAGCAATGGATGACGAGGACAACAATTCTAGTGAGACTGACGTTCCATTGATAAGTTTATCTGTCTTGTATTAACATTCTCGGTCGTTTTCAGTTGTTCTTGTTTCGTTCGAGCTGTTCGGTACTGGTTTGCTGACTGTTAGAATTATGTTCGGTAATACAGTACTGAACATAATCCTTTCGTTCAATACATAGGTTCCGAACATTAATGCAGATAGTCAGTTATGTAATTTTCTTTGTTAAACTAACTTAGAATGGAAAAGAGTGAATTAGAATGGATTTAAGTTATGTATTTTGAGTGGATTTAATTCATGTTATTTTAAGTTGTGAATTGGAATGGATTCAAGTTACACAGCGATGAACAAATTTTGTTCGGACATACAGTGCTGACAAGATCATTATTGTTCGACAAAACAGTTCTGAACAAAATACATTTTTTCGGCTACACAGTAGTGAACAAATTGTTTTGGGCTACATTCAGAATTCTGATGGCGATTCAGACGATGATTCTGATAGCGATTCAAATGATGATTCCATTTTTTCTCATCTTGCAAACGGTTATGCAAATCCCGTAGAAATTGGAGTATTTTCGATCGATCTCAGCGATGACGAAGATACAAAAAGTAACGAAGAAATGATGATGAGAGGATGAAAGAGGTTACTGATTCGGCGATACGGAGAGCGTTCAAAGAAGATGAGAGTTGTCGGAATGCTCCGTTGACGGTCGAGACGGCGACGAAAGTGATGGAGGGTTGGGGTCCAAGAATTCTATACTGGACCAAAGCTCCAAACTCTGAAGATTGAGTGAGTCAGGGAAGGAGATGGATGAAAAATTAGGTGGGTGTGCATTTCATTGTGAAAATATTATGAATATGAGTAGATTTGGTAATAAGTGGAGTGTCCAAAAAATATTATTAAAATTTAGGATTTAGGGTTGGAGTCCAAAGAAATGTAGGATCCAAAAATTTTTGATAGGTGTTAATAGCAGCACTAAAAAAAAATTCATATAAAGAGTGTAAAGAAGTAAAGTTGTGGTGAAAGTAAAATCCCCCAAATAATTAAACCAAATCACAGGAGTTGTCAGTGTAATTTATTAAAAAAAGAAAAAAAACAAAAAAAAACACTTTTGAAATTTCCCGCAAGGCCACGCCCTGTTCGGCACGAAACGACGTCACTGTAGGCGGGTTCTAGCATCTTCCACCAAAGTCTTTTACGTTCGATTGAAAAGCGTCGTTGTCTTGAAGCTCTCCTGAGAGCTCGCAAGCTTTCCTAACTAAATCAATGGCTAGGGCTCCGAGCAAGCACGGTCGCGATCAATCTCTGGTATTCCTCTCTCTCTCTCTGGTTCATGTTATATGTATCTATACTATCATATGAAGCATACAACCTAGAACAACCTTTTGATACTTTTCTCATTCCTAAATTATCCCAATGTAATTGTTGATTTCAAATTTTATTACTTCTTCGATTACTTGGGGAGATCATGAGAAGAGTAGAGTGAGTAGTGGGCAACTGTATATAGAAGTTTTTGTTAGTTGATTTTAGTTTTTTATTTTTATTTTTATTTTTTTAATTCTTAGATAAAGTTAAATATTTGGAGAAAATCTAATATTGTTGTGGTTATCTTTGGCAAATCAAAATTATTTGACAAAGTACACACGAAGTGGTGGCACATGCGATGCGTGCGCATATGATGATTTTATTTCAGAAAAAAAAAAGATTGTAAACTGTATGATTGATTTTAAAATTTGAAATCAGAATTTAAGAGATTTGGATAAAAAAAAAAAAAAAGAATTTAGGGCATAACTACGTACCTAATTGCTATAGGGGTACTTTGGAAAAACTAAAAGAATGCGGGATAAACACCAAGTTGAGCTTTCTCTTTATAATACTATAGATATATAGCGGTGGTGCAAACGCAATGCACTTACAATTGAAAATTTGTTTTGCAGTTTTGGATAGTTTGATGAAAGAGAAAAAATTATTGAAATAGTTGTCGGATATGATGTGACAGTTATATATAGTAAGTAGTATGTTGCAGTTTAAAACTTTTAGGAATCGTAAGTGTAATTTCTTGGATCAACTTGCTGGTTTAAGGATTTGATTCAATTTTGAGTTGTTAGACTGTTAGTTGTTACGAGCTTAGGTGCGTGTTTCTTATCCTTGAAATTGTTGTCTTTGACTCTCTATATATGTATGTATAAGAATTGTCCTTAGGGCCTGAGAGGGTAATTTATAACCGAAGTAGGCCGAGCTGGGTATTGGGCCTTAGGGCCGAAATGAAAAGGGCCGAGTAGAAAGGCCATGAAGGTTACTCCGGTTCGGAGAAGTAACTTTGAAGATAGACCGGTCACACAGCCGTGGTGGTTAGCCCGGTCTCGGGAAGGACTAAGTTCTACTCCAATTGAGGGAAGTAACACGAAGGTTTCGGTCTTCGATAGTTACTTCGGTTATAGCATGTGAGAACCGAAGTAAGCTGTGGTTCTAAAGATAGCTCGGCTTTAACTCCCTTATGGATAGCTCGGTCTTAGTATGGGAAAGTCGAGGTAAGGGAGAGTAAAGTGAGGGCCGAATTAATAGTTACTTCGGTCCTGAAGTAGTCCGGCCATAAGAAGAACCATCTCACTTGGTTTAAGCAGTGAGGGGGGTGTTGGAGGATAAGCATTGTCTTCCAGGAGTATGAATCCAAGGAGGACTCTACGCAAGGAGGAGTAATCTTAGAAGGACTCTGCACATGGAGGAATAAGAGTCCTACCAGGATTGTGCCACGCGAAACCTATATAAGCTCACTAATATCACCTTTGGAGAGGTAATGCAACTTTGCTCCCTGAATTCATAGAGCTTTTGTCTATTTGTCAAGTTTACTGACTTAGGCATCGGAGAGGATTCCGGCACACACCCGCCGGCTAGCTCACGTGTGTATTTTCAGGTAGTTGAACGACGTCATACGGAGGAGCGCAGACTTGGTCAACAGGATTATACGAGAAGGTGTATTTCTTTCCCGTACAATTGGCGCCGTCTGTGGGAACTCAGACAAGAACAACCTCTTGATCAAACTTTTTCTCCCAAAAAATCAATGGCGAACAACGAAGAATTACCTCAGTCCGTCGTCGACGGACTAACTCCAGAAGGGGGTGCAAGGCGCGAAGGCCTTCCTGTGGTCACTCCCATGGCGAACCTGGAACCACACAGACAAAATTCCAGGAGGGATGCAAGGGGACGAAGGCGGAATAACAGCCCTCATCCCTCTCGTTCGCAAAGCCCAGAAAGACAAAGACGCAGAATTGATCCTCAAGCTTTGGAGGATCGCGTCAAGGAACAAGACGAACTGATCCGTAGGATGGCAGCGGACATGGAATCTCTAAAGCGCCAGGTGAAAGGAAAAGAAGTGGCGACAGGAGAGGGGCGCACAAGCAAGACGCCCCCTCGCCACTCGGGAAGTCGTAGTCAGAGTACTACGCCCTCTCAAGCAGAGAACAAGAGCCTCAGGACAGGCGACACGCAATCCAGATCTTCCAGAACTCGTCACTCCAGGTCTGAGAGGGCGAGGTCTGAAAGGTCACACACCGGGGGAAGCACATACTGGCCCTCACATACACACCAGACAAGGTCTAGGCAGACAGAGTTGCCCAGATCGTCCGACCTGCGGACCGTACTAGAAGAGAAAGCACGGTGGAAGGAGGACGCTAGGGCGCGCGATCCACACAGAGTTTCTGCCTTACAGCGGTTGGCTCCTCGGACGCATGGAAGCGTCGAGGTTGGAATGCCAATACCGCGCCCGGCCTACGAATCAGCGGACAAGGCATTGGCAAGGCTGCAGACCTCACCATTCGTCCCAGCAATAGAGAACGCGCCCCTACCGTCAGGCTTCCTACAACCCAAATTCACAACGTATGAGGGGAAGACGGACCCCTACTCACACTTAAGCCACTTTCGCCAGGTCATGGCTGTATATCGGCGGAATGAAGCCTTGATGTGCATCCTATTCCCTTCAAGCCTTGGCGACCTAGGCTTGACTTGGTTTGAGAAGCTTCCAGAGGGCAGCATAGCCTCCTGGGCGCAATTGGCGGAGGCGTTTGTAACGCGATTCAGAACAAACACGAAAACCCCAGTGGAGATCGACCAGTTACTCTCCATCGACATGGGTGATAAGGAGACCTTGAGGTTATACAACAGTCGCTACTGGGAGACATTCAACCAGATTGGGGATTGCTCAACCAATCTCGCCATTGCGCAATATAAAAGAGGCCTCCCAGTCGGGAACAGACTGAGGGACTCTATCACCATGACGCCACCCCTCACCATGGAAGCCCTGATGGAGAGAGTGCATCAGCACATCAGGGTAGAAGAGGATGGCGCACGTGCCAAAGCAAAATCTGGCGCGGCCGCAGCTCTAGAAAAGAAGTCCTCAGCCAAGGTCAACGCAGTAGACCGTCCGAACAGAAACGGACGTGGCAAAAGAGACAATGGAGAGGACCAAGACAAAAGATGGCTGAGAGTCCGCACTGCCATCACCACGGTCTTCAAGAAACCGATCTACCGTATACTTAGCGAAATTCGAGACGAGCCTTTCGTCAAGTGGCCAGCTAAGTTAGGCGAAGCTCAGAAGGACTACGATGACAGATCGAGGTGCACCTTCCACAAAGAAAAGGGGCACCGCACTGAGAATTGCACACCATTAAGGCAGCATCTGGAAGAGTTGGTGGCAGCGGGTCACCTGGACAAATACATAGAAGGAGGGGCACAACCAGCCCCCCAGGACCACAATATGCCCAATGGAATACCGAACGACGCCCCACCTCAAGGCGTCATCAACGTAATACATGGAGTCTTTGAACCTGAGCGTGTATGCGAGCTCAGAGGTTCAATCAAAAAGGCTGAGCACTTCAGAGAGGTACTAAGTGTCCAACCAGTCGCCAAAAAGGGGAAGATAGAGGCCACAAATGTCATGTCCTTCTCGGATAAAGACTTAGCAAGGATTTATTGCCCTCACAACGATGCCTTGGTCGTCACTCTTCGAGTCAAGGATTTTGACGTCAAGCGGATTCTGATTGACCAAGGTAGTTCGTGTGAAATCATATATTATGAAACCTTCAAACAACTAAAGTTGCAGGATAAAGACTTGGCGCCTGCCGTATCTCCCCTTATCGGATTCAACTCCATGCCAGAATGGCCCGTCGGCAAAATTATCCTCCCAGTCAGAGCAGGAGTGTGACGAAACAAGTGGAGTTTTGGGTGATAAAGGTCCCCTCCACCTACAACGTTATCTTGGGCAGAACATGGCTGCATGCCATGCGCTCGGTGGCATCCTCCTACCACCAAGTGATGCGATTTCCCAACGACACCGGAATAATTGAAGAAGTATATGGGGACCAGATTATGTCCAAACAATGCTTCGTCACAACGAATGGCAGCCGCGCTGCCAAAGGATATGTTCATTCGGTTGAAGAACCTGAGAGTAATGAACTGTTCGCAGAGGTTGGCAAAGCGGTTGATCAGAAAGCGGTGGAAGACTTGGTGGAGGTAAGAATCGACGAAAGAACCCGGATAAGTTCTTCTTGCTTGGTTCGTCGTTATCCAGCGCTGAGAGGTTGGAGGTTATGGAATTCCTGACCTCCAACATCGAAGTGTTTGCCTGGACGCCTTACGACATGCCAGGCATTGATCCAGACCTCATCTGCCACCAACTCAATGTCCACCCATTTGCCAGACCAGTCATTCAACGCACACGCAGATCGGCACTCCACCACGCCGAGATAGTGGCAGAAGAAGTGGGTAACCTACTGGAGGCAGGAGCAATCAGAGAGGTACATTACCCCAAGTGGATCTTCAACACAGTCGTGGTGCCAAAAAAG